>OY720398.1:21391108-21506108 GCA_963082905.1 Oligia fasciuncula
TAAAAATCAGCTCAAAGGGATACAATTTTGTCGCCGGAAGATGCGCTGTCAGCGTTCGAGCAGGCTGTAAACGAGGTGTCTGCGGCGGACTGGAACAAGTGTTTCAAAAACTGGTTTAGACGCATGAAACTTTGTATAGAGGTTAGTGGAGAGTAGGTACCTCAGACCAATGAAAAAGTATACACGGAGCCGGCGTATTTACAATCGCGACGAAATCAGTGAGGACTAGTGTCGGCTATGTGTGCGTAACTCGGTGTAAGACATCGTAGATTTGCGCATGTGTGCTAGACAATAATGTTGCAAGCGTTGTGCTGCGTTTTCCAAGTGCGAAACATATACTTTGGTGAAGTTTTATTATTAGGTAGTATTGTTTTATTTGTCTTGGTTATATGAAATGAAAGGTAATTTAGTTAAATGAGAGTAATTTATTTTCATAATATCAACAATGATTAATTTAACAAAACACATAAAACTTATATTAGAATAACTAATGCCCCTTATGTTGTGTCAGTTTTTTGTTTTCTCGTACAGCTTTAATCCAGTTTTCTTTCCATGTTTTATCAGCTGGAAACCTCAAAAATATCATAACAAACATAACTATTATTTGAATATATTTTATAGATACCTACTTACGTATCATACATAATTGTTACTTAAATAAATATACAAAAATAAAAACACACTTAGTTGTAACGTGTCCGAACAAAATCACAACTTCCCTTACTTTTGGGAAAAGATAATGTTCTTAACTTGCAACACTTACACAATGGCGTCTAGAATTCGTATTTATGAAATTATGTTAAATATTTTTGCCATTTTTTGCGATTTCGTTAAAATTATGCAGATAATCGGTTACTTACTTGTGAAAAGTAATCCCAGAAGACTTATTTTGAAAACATGAATTGTTTTTGCAGCAGTTTATGACACAGGACGGCATAATTTCGCAGTTTTTATTTTACCAAAACTACGTCATGCGCTCTCACTCACTCGCGGCAGACTACCGAGCGGCCGTCTTCATATGACCGAATCAGGGCTGCCAGGTGGAAAAAAAGTGTGATCGTACGCCAACTACAAAAAAAATCGTATGCCAAGGAACTTTGAAATGAAAAGATCGTACAACTTATAAAGTACAAAATGTTTGTAAAAAATAACTAAAATTCGTTTAGTTTTAGAAAAGAAATGCAATAAAACTACTTATTAGATTTATATCAATTTTCCGTAGACAGAGTCAACTATAGACTGCTGCATATCTTCTTTTTCATTCGAACAAGAAGAAGAGAAATATATTAACGTCACTAGCAAAGAAAAGAGACAGAGTAAGAATATTAGCCTGTTGGTCTAGTGGTCAGTGACTATGACTGCTATGCCGGAGGTCGTGGGTTCGATTCCCACCCAGGACAAATGTTTGTGTGATGAGCATGATCATTTGTTCTGTGTCTGGGTGTAATTTATCTATATACAGGGTGTCCAGTAAATAGCACGACATACTGCAGGGGGTGATAGCTAGGGTCACTACCTATCAATACAACACAATATATGTTCAGCAAAATCTTACGGATTTACAGTTTTACAAAATTTTCCGAAATACCGAAAAATCTCTACCTTGAAACAGATTTTTAAGCATATCGTAATTAAAAAATCCTTTTCTAGTACTTTTTTTTACATCAAATTATTCGTGAATAGTTACTTTACTCATTATAAGTTTTTTTTGATCAAAAACAAGAAAGTTTTGAAGAAATAGTTTTTTTTGTTAAAATTTTCACAGAACAATTTTCTTTTCGCATAACTTTAACCTACAGTGGTGAAAAAAAATGTATGTGGCAGTTTTGTACAACAAACTTAAAAGATAGCCTGTTAAATGGTGATTTAGGAAAGATACAATACTAGTGCATTTTCATTAAAAAAATACAAAAAAATGCTATTTTAGTTCCAGAGACGCTGATTTTGTTGAAAATGTAATTAACGTAATTTTGACAAAAACCACTATGAGAATAAGTAATAGCTGCTCATTTACGCGAATTATTATAAAACTAGTTGTGACACGTAAAATGCGACATGCACGCGTAATGACTAAAGGTTTTTACCTGCTCGCCGACCGACCCGACCCGACCGGTTACTGTATAACAAAAGAAGCGCATGTGCTATCCCGCTCTTTCTTGCATTGTGATTTTGTGTCTCACTCTCAACCTTATTTGCGACACTTGTCAGTACGCTACCTTAAACCGTGCGCAACGCATCTCTGTGTTCACAAATTATTGAGCATACTCTCGCTGCGTATAACCAGGAAAAACGCGGCGGTTGGCCATGTTATAAAACACAAAAGTCCAGGTGGTCGCCAAGTCGTCGTAGTGATCACAATAAAAAATCCAAATCGTAAGGCAAACAAAGTCCGGGGTCCAAGGCACAAAACAGTCGTTAGTACGAAACAATAATTTGTGAACACAGAGATGCGTTGCGCACGGTTTAAGGTAGCGTACTGACAAGTGTCGCAAATAAGGTTGAGAGTGAGACACAAAATCACAATGCAAGAAAGAGCGGGATAGCACATGCGCTTCTTTTGTTAGACAGTAACCGGTCGGGTCGGGTCGGTCGGCGAGCAGGTAAAAACCTTTAGTCATTACGCGTGCATGTCGCATTTTACGTGTCACAACTAGTTTTATATTAATTTGCGTAAATGAGCAGCTATTACTTATTCTCATAGTGGTTTTTGTCAAAATTACGTTAATTACATTTTCAACAAAATCAGCTTCTCTGGAACTAAAATAGCATTTTTTTGTATTTTTTTAATGAAAATGCATTAGTATTGTATCTTTCCTAAATCACCATTAAACAGGCTATCTTTTAAGTTTGTTGTACAAAACTGCCAAATACATTTTTTTTTCAGCACTGTAGGTTAAAGTTATGCGAAAAGAAAATTGTTCTGTGAAAATTTTAACAAAAAAAACTATTTCTTCAAAACTTTCTTGTTTTTGATCAAAAAAAAAACTTATAGTGAGTAAAGTAACTATTCACAAATAATTTGATGTAAAAAAAGTACTAGAAAAGGATTTTTTCATTACGAGATGCTTAAAAATCTGTTTCAAGGTAGAGATTTTTCGGTATTTCGGAAAATTTTGTAGAACTGTAAATCCGTAAGATTTTGCTGAACATATATTGTGTTGTATTGATAGGTAGTGATCCTAGCTATCACCCCCTGCAGTATGTCGTGCTATTTACTGGACACCCATGTATGTATGTATTTAGAAATATATAAGTATGTTTATCAGTTGTCTAGTACTCATAACACAAGCTCTGCTTAGCTTGAGACTAGACGGCGTTGTGTGATAGTTGTGGAATATTATTATTATTATTATTTCTGTCCCTTACTGCGTGTCGGTTAAGCACATCAATGTGCACAACAAGTTTGACGTTTATGAATGAAATACTAAAAATTATGAATGAAATAATAAAAACTACATCGCGATTAAACGGAAAATAAGATCTTTTTCGTGCATAATTCAATAATAGTACATTTGCGTAACTGTGAAAATGGTAAGGTGCAGTGTATTAAGCTGTAAAAATGATAGTTTGATGAAGATTGCCGGAATTTTTTGTCCCTTTCGGTCACACGGATACCATGAGTCTATGGATTACTCTGTCTACGCAATTTTCTGTGGTTATTACCGAAAAAAAAATCATTTTCGTAAAACTCATACTTGCCAGTGGAGCACGTTCGTTTCATTATGCAATGTCGCCAGGTATGTAAAAATCGTACATTTTCCGTACGATCCTGGTCTAGCGATCGTACATGAGTAAAAATGCCAAAAAATCGTAGGAGTACGATTAAAATCGTACATCTGGCAGCCCTGGACCGAATCGTCTTCATATTACGTTTCTCACTATTAGAGCGCAATGTTCCGTCTATACAAAGAGTATAATAATCGTCTATACTTTTTTATTGGTCTGAGGTAGGTACTTTGAAAAGATTTAATAAAAAAATATTTACCTATAAGTACTTAGAACATTTATTTTAATTTTCGCATAACTTTCTGAGTGTCCCACGTACCTATTTAGTTGTTTAACACTGGTGGAGGGATAGAAATAATATATTATAGAATTTCTTCAGCTTAACAAGATTAACAAGTTTACCTAATTTCTGAGAACTTGTGGATGAGAATCCACAAGTGTAAAAAAAACATATTATTATAGGTATGTTGAGAACATTTATGTTTTACGCTAGTAATATATATGTCAATGGTTTTTGATGACATATCCAAATCCATTCGGCCCAAATCTTGAAACTTGGCACATGGGTAGGTAGTAGACACACACACGTGGTGTTAGGTTAGGGAATAGGGTACTTGTTATCCCGGTATTTATTCCTGTAGGATAACTTCCGATTTCAATGTGGGCAAAGCTAGCGAATACTATAGTTGCTCATAACAATAACCTAGATAGCTGACCATAAAAGTGCCATACCTGCATGACTTCTGCATGACCTCGGCGCGGTTGTAGCCGCTCATCTTGCAGAAGGTCTCGTTGCAGTACACGATGGGGTAGTCCACGATCTGCGCGTTCGCCAGCAGGAAGCTGCTGTCTGCTGCAGGGAAGCGGCACACGTTACAGAACGTCCCGGCGACTACTAGCACCATGCCCATTGCCACCGCCGACCCGCGTTGTCGAGTTCCGGGCTGAAGGGTGCCTATCAGCAGATATTCAGCTTGGTATAGACCAAGCTGAATATCTCCTGTGCCCACCGCCAGCCAGCCAGCGTCAGCGATTATGTCCATGGCGGCGCGGCGGCGGTGAGCACAGAGCGTCAGGTGGTCAGGGACGGAAGCAAGTACGGTAGCAAGTGACTCACGCTGCGAGGAGGAGCGGCGGATGATGTTCTCGAGGAAGGTGTTCTGCGGGGCCACGAGCCCCCGGCGGCCGCCCGGCATGCCGCCGCGCGCCGCGCGCCTCTAGCGCCGCCCAGCCGGCCGTCACATGCCGCGCCTGTCACACATTTACTTTCAACACACCCGTGCATGCTCCGTGGCGAGCGCTACACGCGGTGGTGGTCTTGTCTAATGGAAAACAGGAATCTCCTTAGATACTACTAGGTACTGATAGTAATAATCTCAAATGCGCGGAGCAAAGTTGATGTCCGAAGTTCCGAACACAATGTAGGAACCTAGCTTGAAAGGCCATGTTTCCGGCGACGCCCGACTTGCGCCGGATTCCGCCGAAGCGTTATTCATGAGCAATGGATACGCGGCGAGGTCGCGAGCCAATCTAGCGGGCATCCCCGAAAATGTGAAGGGTAGTTCTTCGATTATTTGATTATATGACTGATCCATATGGCCAAAATTTAATTTCACTTTCAGCTTTATGGCTAGTTCTACAAATTGAGGAATTATGGTTGGCTCAGGTCGTAGAATAATATATATTATATATTTGTGTTAATTGACACTATGAAATAAAAGTTTATATTGGTTTCTAATTGGGCACTAAAAATCATTTCTCTCAAGCAAATATTTATACGATAAATTTACATAAAAAGGGGCAAAATTGTCACTTCCCTGTGGGGCGACATTCCAAAATGCAAAATATAAAACCATGTAATAAGGTTTAAAAAGCAGTTTAGTAGAATAATTTTATTATAAGATAATAATCATATACATAAGGTTTCCATAAAAAGCTAAAACAGTTTTATGCTCTCTTATTTTCTCCGAATATTGTCGACTTCACAAAGGCGACGCGTATTGAGTATCACTTCCCTGTCACCTAAAAGTTTGTTAAAATCACCTTGAAATTGAATAGTAAGTAACGTTGCCGCTCGGGCAATAGAAAGAAAGGGGTGACGACAGCATGTAACGGCTGTGTTTTGTTTCATTCGAGCAGCGATCGGGTCGTGTCCGTGCGTTTAGTGGTGACATTTGCGTTCGGGGTCAGTCAAATTCTCACTCACATGGTACGTCTTTACAGTTAAATTATAAAATATTATTTAATTTTAATACATTGTAAGTATGTATTTTAGTTGCACTAAAGATTTATGGAGATTTTAATTGTAATAAAATAAAGCAATCTTCTAGATTTAGGGAAAAAACATTCAAAATATCACTTCCGTGTGTATCACTTCCCTGGAAATACATAGACAGGGAAATGAGAACACTCCAGAGAAGTGATAAAAGGCTTGTTCTGTGGCTGTTGGCACTAAATAAAATGTGCACTGCGTTATTACAAGCTTTTATTTAACTTGCCGTGTGCGTTAGTTTGTTAGTTATTATGTATGGGTCAAATCTTGCAAGTCAAATTTGACCAACTTCCCAGGGTCCAATCGAATTGAAATTTTGTACACCTGTTTAGGTCAGGTGACAATGCAATATTACGTTACCATTGAGCTGGTATAATGAAGGAGACGAATGTTGGCCATAAGAACTCCTAAATATTACTGTTTTTTCGTTATTTTAATGTATGTGATTCTATTTTTACTTATATTTGCCAATAATTTAAGAGCCGAAAATAATTTCGAAGTTCTTTATAGAACCGATATAAGTACCTAAACCAAAAGGGAAATCGCAGACTACAGAAGAAATATTGAGAAAAAAAGGAGAAAATGAGAGAAAACACAAGTATAAGAAAGACTATCTCTGAAATGTCGGATCGAGAAAAACGACTATTGTAGAAAAAGCATGGCTGGAGAGATCCAGTAAACACTATAAAAAAGAAATGTGCTGTAAAAAAAGCTTCTGTAGATTTTATGAGAGCTAATACATCATCTTCTCGTCCCACATACCGCAGTCTCAAGACGAAAGTCTTTGACCAGTGTGGGTTGCCAGTCATGACATAAGGCACTGAAATGTGGTCGCTCACAATGGGCCTTATTAGAAGGCTAAAAGTCACCCAAAGGGCAATGAAAAAGGCTATGCTTGGAGATTCCATGCGTGATCGAATCAAAAATGAAGAGATCCGCAGGAGAACCAAGGTAACCGACATAGCCCGAAGAATTGGCAGTGGGCAGGAACAAATAACCGATGGGGCCGAAAGGTTCTGGAGTGGCGGAGATGTAGTGTTGGAAGGCGTCTCACAAGGTGGACCGACGACCTTGTGAAGGCTGCAAGAAGTCGTTGGATGCGAGAAGCACAAAACCGGTCGAAGTGGAGGTGCTTGGGGGAGGCCTATGTCCAGCAGTGGACGTCTTTCGGCTGAAATGATGATGATAAATGATGAATACACCATCAAGCGTCATTTCGTTTAATAAAGAAAACTTAATATTCTTCATAATTCATATTTCTCTATAACGACAGCATTATCTTGTCTGAATTAGGGGAGACCGAGGGGTTTTGACACAGAGGTGATTTGAAACAACACTGATTTCGCGGAATTTAAAACCGTTAGCGAGCTAGCACCGACACAAATCAGCCGCTCTCCACCACCCGCCGGGCCCTGCAGTTCGTGTGCGTGCCTCTGACGCGCGGTTGTGTAGTTGTGGCTGCCACGTAACAAAAATCGTGAAAAGTAAGTTTTAAACGTTTTTTTAAGATACCTGTATTTTGATAATGCGTTTATATTTTAGCTTGGGTTTTATATGTTTCGAAAGCTCATTAACTAACGATTGAAACCATGGCGTTGGTAAAACTAATTTCTTTGTGTTTTGCTTCTGGATTTTTGTTTGTTTATAGATTGGGAGGATTTTTCACACTGAGGAGATTTGAAACAGACTGTTTCAACTCACCTCGCTTAAGATTTGTATGGGTGATTGCTAATACGGTGTGGTTTATGTTTTTTTTTTTTTGACAATTTTGTTTCAGTATGCCTACTGATTATAAAAGGAAGACTAATGGAGGTATGGCGAGTCGCGAAATTTACGATCTCGCCGTAGAAGAAGTTCCATTGCGTCAGAAAAGTCTGCGTGATGCTGCTTCGAGCTACAACCTCAACCACACTGACCGACAAATCCGCTATCTTAACTGACACTCCTGTAAAGGATGAATTAGCTGCAATTGAAGCAGCTAGGACTACTAAGAAAAAAGTTTAAAAACCTGATTACGAAGAAAAGAAATCACATAAAAGATCCAAGCCAGAAACTAAAACTAAAAAGACCAAGATATCCAAGAAAAAAAAGACAGCGAAATAATAAATATGTTAGAATGTTTTATTTCAATAAATACCTTCAAATTATATCGTCGTTTCTACTTAACAACCCTTAATTCTACTCATATATCAAGTGTTTCAACTCACCTCGACCCCTGTTTCAACATACCTCGGTATGAGGGGAGTTGAAACAAAATGTCTTGTTACATTAAAGTTCATTTTTCACCACCAAATTCATACTTACACGTTATTTGTGACAGGTAATTTGAAGTGTAAGAAATGAACTATCGATTGGCACTACACTCATACGATTAGTGTGTATAGAATTTTATATATGAATTAAAATGTCAAAATTGTTTCAACTCCCCTCGGTCTCCTCACTTCCCTGGTTGGTATTATAGTACACGTTTAGATTTATTTTTGCATATAAACTGTTCTATTTATTTATTATATATCATATTTACTAGTATTTACTACAACGTTTACTGTCAAGTCGATTTTAAGATCAAACAATCTTCTAGAGTCACTTCCCTGTATCTACTCTCATTTCCCTGTCTTCTGCAAATTGAAAAATGCCTATAACTTCTAAATTAATCAATATTTTGACTGACCCTTTCAATTCTAGATTACTCCATCATGTTTTAATAAAATAGTTAACTTTAAAATGATTTACATTAAAAAAAACGATGGGCCGAAAATAATTCAATTTTATTCCCTTGTTTGTAGAACTAGCCTTATAACACATGTTCATATGAAAATAGGTATACCAAATAACATAAATTTGAATGAGGGACTCGTTTTTATAAAGTAGGTAGTTTTCAAGATATTGATTTTGTGCCCAGATGAATCAGAATTTGTTACAAATGTTTCAGAAACAGAAATAAAAAACCGACTTCCAAAAATAACACTACAAAGTGAAAAATAACTTTAATTTTGGAAGTCGGTGTCTTTGGATCTGTATTTTAGTTTTTTGCCACCGACTTCCGAAATTAAAGTTATTTTTCACTTTGTAGTGTTTTTTTTGGAAGTTGGTTTTTCTTTTTTGTTAAAAAGTTTTTATTTCCCGCTTTTTAGTGGGTCTGTTTATAATTTATCTAAGTTACAATAGCCTAATGTCAACTTGCTCATCGCCTTTACCAAAATATTGCTTTTCCCGATGCAGGGAAATTCATTGTTGAGAGTTCTCCTGGTATTTCACCATCAGCTCCATTTCACCATTCGCATTGTGATGAGCATAACTTGCTTAGCAACCATAATAAAGTAATCGAATCGCAACCCATGAAATACTTATTATTGAGTAGTTCCGGTGGCCATCTGTGGTCTTCATCATCAGTTCCACTTCACCAAATAGTGCTTTTCGAGAGCAAATGCACGAATTACTATAAAAAATAGAATAGAATAGAATACTCCCTCTTTGTTATGTTTTTTTTCTCCAGGATCCCATCATCAGATCCTGACCTGATGACAATGGGATCACCTGGAAAGTATACCCTTTCAAACAAAAAAATATTTTTTGAAATCGGTCCAGCCATCTTCGAGTAATCGGGGAACATACATAAAAAAAAAAAAAAAAAGGTTCCGACGAATTGAGAACCTCCTTTTTTTTTTTTTTTTGGGTGGGAAATCATCAAATGACCCCTCCCGCTCTGGGCGGAGCGGAAGGGAGTGTCAGACTTTTACTGACTAAAACCCACCCGTGTTCCCTCACTTGCCTGTGCCAGGGGCCACGGTATCTCTTTCGAACAACCCGCGACCCCGGCGGGCATCGGCCCTAGCGGACCCCGTCAGTTGGTGCTGACATCTCCTTGAGGCGCGCGTGGAACACAACGCGCCGTCGACCCGGGCCTGGTCCTTACCGGACGGCGAGCTGCCCATTGCTCGCCGCCCGCAAGCCCGCGCCTACGGTGGCCGGGAATCGGCTATCGACTCCCGACGCCCGGGGCGTCTCCTGCGGCGGCTGGGGGCGTAAGGGCGCAAGGATTGCCGCTCCCTCACGCGCTCCGCCTCCTCCTTCGCGAGCATCACTGCTTCGCAGAAGGAGGCGATAGCCTCCCATGCACTCTCGCTCCGTACCATGGCCCGGACTAGGGCCGGACGCGAGAGATCGCCGCCGCCGTGAGGACACGGCGGTGCTCTGCCCAAGCTGGGCAGATCTCCACCGTATGCTCCACCGTGTCCTCCGGGCGATCCACACAATGGTGACACCCGGGCGTTTCCTCCCGCCTTATTCGGAATAGGAACCTCCCGAAGCAGCCGTGTCCGGTGAGGACCTGCGTTAGGCGGAAGGTGAGGACGCCGTGGCGTCTCTCTAGCCACTCCTCAAAGAGGGGACTTATCGCCGCAATTGTGGCGTGCCCAGCACTGGGTTGCGACAGTCGCACTCTCCATGTCGCCATGAGATCCCGCCGGAGGTCTGTCCGCTGCACCGCGATTTCTCGCGGCAGCGGAGTTACGCCCCGGCGTTTCACCTCCTCTCGCCACTCCCATATGTGGGCGAGGACTTTGGCCTCCAGATCCCATGGCGGCAATCCGGCAAGGAGGCTCGCTGCCTCCCCGGAGACCGTGCGGTATCCCCGGACTAACCGGATGACCCTCTGGGACGCGTTCAACCGCCTGGCTGGTCGCCACCTCAGTGAACGCGCCCACACCGGTGCCCCGTAAAGGGCCATGGACCGCACGACCCCCGCGTAGAGCCTCCGGCAGGAGGCGTTTGGACCCCCTAGATTGGGCAGGAGCCGCTTCAACGCAGCCCCGGCCCGCTCCAGTCTGGGAGCCAAACGTCGGAAGTGTTCCACGAAATTCCACCGGCTGTCGAGGACAAGTCCCAGGTACTTCATCGTCGACTCGACGCCGATGTGAACCCCTCCTACCGTTATTTGGGAACCCGACGGTGGCGCGTTCCGAGGGCCATGAAAACACATGGCCTCGGACTTGTGCAGGGCCACCTCGAGTCCCAGTTGCCGGATCCTTTCAACGACTGTCGCAACCCCGCGTGTAGCTAGTTCCGCCGCCGCCTGGTGCGACCTCCCCTGCGCCAGGACCAGCGTGTCGTCAGCGTAGCAAACTACACTGACGCCGCTAGGTCGGCGCGCAGCACCCAGTCGTACCCGATGTTCCACAGGGGCGGCCCCGGGACCGATCCCAGTGGGACACCGCACGACATCTCTCGCCGGTTCCACTCTCCCTGATGACCGGGGTAGATGACGGCCCTGTCCGTCAGATAGGCCTCGACCACGCGACAGAGGTAGGTCGGCATCCGGTGATACCGGAGTGCCTCCCTGATGCAACTCCAGGGCAGGGTGTTGAAGGCATTGGCAATGTCTAAAGACACCGCCAAAACGACCCCACCCCGGGCAACAGCATCCCCCGTCGTGAGGGCTCGTACGCGCATGACAGCGTCTACTGTAGAGCGCCCCCTGCGGAAACCGAACTGGCCCTCCGCCAGACCCGGCCCCACCCACATCAGATGCCCGACGAGGCGGTCTGCAATGACTCTTTCAAAGAGCTTGCCCACCTCGTCGAGCAGCACGATGGGCCGGTAAGCGGACGGAGAGTCCGCAGGGCGCCCCGGCTTCTTGATGAGGACCAGCTTCCCCGTCTTCCAACGTAGTGGAAACTGGCCCCCCTCCAAACATGCGCTTAGGAGCCCCCTCAGTCGAGGCCCGAGAGCCTCCATGGCCAGAACCCAGGCTTTCCCAGGTAAGCCGTCGGGTCCTGGGGCGGTATTTTTGGCATTCAGCCTACGTACCGCCACTCTCATCTCTACATCGGTCACCTCCGGAGCATCGTCGTCGTCGTCGTCGGGTGTGTGGTCCTCATCGGGCACCGCAGGAGGCGGAGCCATGGGCGGGGGTGTATGTACCCCTCGCGAAGGGAACAGAGCGCCCACCACGTCCTCCACGAGCTGGGGCCGGAGACTCTGCGTCAGCGGGGGAGCCCATGGGCGGAGTTTATCCCGCACCATTTTGTAGGGGCGTCCCCACGGGTCCCTGTTCAGAGTCTCCAGCGACTCCTCGCGGGCCAGTTCCCTGGCCCGCAGGATCTCCGCTCGGAGGGCGGACTTTGCCGCTCTGTACCCCTCGTACAGCTCCGCCTGAATGGATTCGGTATCCGGAGGGCGAATACGGAGCCTGCGGTGCCTGGCGTACCGGCGTCGTGCAGCGACGCACGCCTCGCGCAGGGTCGTCAGCTCCGGCGACCACCAGTACACCTGGCGCCAGGCGCGTCCTGGCCGGACCGGAGGCCATGTCCGAAATATGTGACGTGGCAATCCACGTCACATATTTCGGACATGGCCTCCCGGAACCACTCCGCCTCGTCGTTGATGTCAGCAGGCCTGTCCGGTGATGACACCCAGGCCTGCACGATCGAGGCTTCCAGGAGGAGCTCCCGGTCCAGCTGCTTCAGCGCCCACCGCGGACCACTCGGGGCCTGTCGGACTGGCGCGCTCAGAATAGGTCTACACCCCCTCCATGACGCGCCAGTCGACGACGTGCGGCAACAGAGCGGGGCTGGCGAACGAAATATCCACCACTGATTCACCCCGCATCCGCACACACGTTGGTACAGCACCCCGGTTTAGGACGACCAGGCCTATCTCAAGAGCCCAGTCCTCCACCATCCTGCCCCGTGTGTCCGTATACCGGGAACCCCAAGCCACATTCTTGGCGTTGAAGTCCCCGAGGACGAGCACGGGGAGGGAACGGAACCCGACGACGACGACTCTCAACTCCGCAAGGGAGTTGTGGAACTCGGCGAGAGTTCGGCTCGGGGAGAAGTATACCCCTACCACAACAATCCCCCCGAACCGTGCTGCTACGCAACCCCGTCCCCTCTTGACAGCCTCGAGGGACGGGGTACCGGCGGCGGCCGACGAAATTAGGGTCACTGAGCCGCTCAGGTCCTCCACCCAGTAATCCTTGGGCGGGACAAAGTACGGCTCAGCGACCACGGCGATGTTAATCGACCACTGCGCCATGCTCTGGAGCAACAGATCCTGAGCGGCGGCGCAGTGGTTGATGTTCGCCTGGAGGAGGCGTAATGGGGCCGTTATTGGCACTCCATCTCAGCCCCCTCCCTAGCCCTCTGCGAGGGCCCTGCCGTGGCAGTTCCAGCGGCGACGACGGTGGAGGCGGCAGCGGCGGTGACGGTGGCTGCGGCTGCGGCGGTGACGGCGGTGGCGGAGGTCTTACCCTTGCCTTTGACTCTGGCGGGTGGAGCGCAGGCCTTGCTCCCAACCCGGTGATCGGCCGGCTTGCCAGCTGCCGCACATACGAAGCAGTGCGGCGTGGCCTTACACGAGCCGGCCTTGTGACCGGGCTGACCACAGCGGAAGCAGTGACTGCTGCGGTCCACCTCCGAGGGGCATTTCACTCCCACGTGGTTGCCCACATGGCAGCGGAAGCACCTCAGAGGTCTGGGTTCCAGCAGTTTCACCTGCGCAGAAACCCAGCCCACCAGGAGCCTTCGGCCCTCCTCGGCTATCTTCCGGGCCGCCGACACGGGGCAGCTCACCGTAACGGCTCGCATCCCCGTGTGGTCAGGACGGATGGTGCCTGCTCTCACCTGCTCGGCAGAGCACCCCCCAGTCCTAACGATGGCGGCCACCACCTCTTCCGCCGTCGCGGTGTCGTCCAAACCCGAGATGCGCACGTCAGCGCATTTGGTGGGTCTGGACACTCGGGCCTCGTCCGCATTTAGGGACGCCTTAAGCCTTTCGGCCAGAGCGTCAGCGGTCGGGCCGCTGGCCGCACCGGGGACCTCCAGCATCCGGGCACCAGTCGCAGTGACCATTACCCGGACGCCACCGGTGACCCCGAGCTCCTCGAGCTTCACCGAATTGAGAACCTCCTCCTTTTTGAAGTCGGTTAAAAATTAGTAATACACCGTTAGTTATGATTGTAAATTCTAAACAATAATTATTAATTCATAATTAAGACTAAGACATATCAAAAGTGTCATAATTAGAACAAGTTTATACTCCTGTCATTTTTTAACCGACTTCAAAAAGGAGGAGGTTCTCAATTCGTCGTAACCTTTTTTTTTTTTTTATACAATGTATGTTCCCCGATTACTTGAAGACGGCTGGACCGATTCCAAAAATTCTTTTTTTGTATGAAATGGTATACTCTCCAGGTGGTCCCATTAACATCAAGTTGGAACCTGATGAGAGGATCCCATGGAAATCGAGGGAAACCCTCAAATTTTATAGGCAAAGCTATAGCGATTTGGGTATTTTTTAAAGTAATTTGAGCATTTGCTCTCGGAAATCATCATTTGGTAAAGTGGAGCTGATGATGAAGACCGCAGATGGCCATCGAAACTACTCAAATATTTCACGGGTTGCGATTCGATTACTTTATTATGGTTGCAAAGCAATTTAAGCTCGTTACAATGCGTATGGTGAAGTGGGGCTGATGGTGACTTCTCAATCAGCTCCAGTTCTCCTGATTCTTACTAAAAGAACTCTTCAACAATTAACGACGTCGGGAAAAGCAATATTTTGTAAAAGGTGATGAGCAGTTGACATTAAGTTATTGTAACTTAGATAAATTACAAACTGACCCACTAAAAAGTGAAAAATAAAAACTTTTTTACAAAAAAAACAACCGACTTCCAAAAAACACTATAAGTGAGAAATAACTTTAATTTCGGAAGTCGGTGGCAAAAAACTAAAATTCGAATCCAAAGACACCGACTTCCGAAATTAAAGTTATTTCTCGCTTTATAGTGTTTTTTGGAAGTCGGTTGTTTTTTTTAATTACCTATTCAAAAGGTTAAAGCTAAGTAAATAATAATAAATAAGACTAAAACTACTGACTTGTACACGGTCAAAAATTGGACAAGGAGAATTACGCAACAAAAGCGCTCCTTTCGTGTTGGAGAGAAGAAAAACTAATTTATTTTATTATTCACTAGCTTCTGCCCGCGACTTCGTACGCGGATCCTGTTGCTTATGCCAGCGACAACGGGGTCGTCAAAATCGAAGATCTGAAACGTCTGATGTCGAATTCTAAGAGCCCGGGGACTGGAAAACAACGGGATGCGCGAGACGATTCGAGACGTCATTTTCAGGCAATAATGAACCAATAAGGTGGTAAACTTGGCCTTGCACTTTGAATGTTGACATAAATGGGCCTTCTGAAATCTGTTTCGCACCAAAAGATGTCATTTGAAAGGCATTATTGTACGAACGGATGTTGTCCAAGAAATGTTTTGACTGGTGATGGTCACCGATTAGCAGTGAACTTAATATTTCTGGAGGATTTTGTACTATTTCAATATGTACTTTCCCACCTGAGCAGCAAATACCGTTTGTTTCTTTTTGCCATTTAACAGCCATACCTCCGAATGGCGGAATATGTGGTGTAGTCAATCATAGGAGTATTCGTAAATGCACTCCATTCCTTATCAACACCAGGAAGGTCGCCATGCCCTACGGCTATATCTTGAGACACATCCGATTCTGCAGATGATATCGACATTCTGTTCAGAGAATGTCGAAGTCGATCATAATTTAAACGTTCGTTGCGCTCTTCTTGTCTTTTCATGCCGTAGGTACTCCAGCAATTCTTTCTCTCTCACTTTCTAACTGATTATGAATATTTTGTTGTGTGCGTGTTCGGGACAATGTATGATAATCTCGATCAGCAGTTAGTCGCGCATCACGTTCTTCACTCGTTTCAAAAGACCTGTTAGTAGATGAGCGAATACGCTGAGAACTCAAGCGCAATTATTCTCTATCCGTGAACGTCTCCGACTCGCGAGACAATGCGTGACGTTCACGATCAACGGTCAGTCGCGCATCACGTTTCCTACTTGTCTCTGGAGACCTAGAAGTCGATGCGTAGATACGCTTGGAATTCAAGCGCAATTCTCTATCCGTGAACGTTTCCGACTCGCGAGACTGACAATCAAACCTGTTCGCAAATACGCTCAGGATCGAGTTGGAGGTGGTCGCCCCAGAGATGTGCACCGTTTTCGCATCGTCGTCGTGTAGAAACAGTCGACACGGGCGTCGGCGAACATCCCCGACGCGCTGCAGTGCCGGGGCAGCCCCAACAACACCCTGAACGCATTGTTATATTGAATACGGAGAGCGTTGTACTGCTTCTGGGTATATGACGCCCAAAGGCTGGCTGTGTACAGGGACGTACAAAACGCTCTGAAAAGAGTTATTTTGACGGCCCCCGAGCAACGAGCAAACCTGCGGGCGATCATATTGGCCCTCACAGACAACGCCCTCCGCTCCCTATCGATGTCCGCATCGTCCCTCAGGTCAGAAGTCACGATATGCCCGAGATATTTAAACTGTTGAACTCTTTTTAACTTGACACCGTTCAATCTATTAAGTGGAACAGAATCCGAACAGCTCCGACCCCTGGCCCGAAAGACCATGCATTCACTCTTCGTAACGTTATAGAGCAAACCGTGATCCAGCGCGTAACGCTCGCAGATGCCCAGCAACCTAGACAGACCACACACCGAGGCGCTCAGCAGCACCATGTCGTCCGCGTCGTTATTGTCGGTATTATTTAGCGATCGGTAGTTTAGGTCGGTATTATTTAGCGATAGGACTTTGCGACCGAATTCGGTCGCAAAGTCCTATCGATCCGGATTTAGCGATATTTGGTAGTCTCGACTCTAAGAGTTATCGATTGTCATCGGTATTGTACCGAAGTTTGTCGCAAACTTTACGATTTTCGTTATGTTTACGAATATAATTTGCGAGCATTTTTGACAGCCCGCTAAGTGGGATATCGATCGTAAACTATTATTTTGGGTGTTTGTAAGTAATTATAAAGAAAAATAAGGCGAAATGGGCGTACCTACTCAGTGTGTCTGTACCGATGGGACTTTTAAGGCCACCTATTTATAGATTCCGAACCAAAGAGATTTAAGATAGGTGGGTAGTTCTTCGAAATTTGATTCTTTGACTGATCCATATGGCCAAAATTTAATTTCACTTTCAGCTCTGTAACACATGTTCATATGAAAATAGGTATACCAAATAACATATATTTGAATGAGGGACTCGTTTTTATAAAGTAGTTTTCAAGATATTAATTTTGTGCCCAGATGAATCAGAATGTGTTACATATTAATCAGAAACAGAAATAAAAAGTAATAAATACACCGTTAGTTATGAATGTAAATTCTAAACAATAATTATTAATTCTTAAATAGGACTAAGACATATCAAAAGTATCATATTTAGAACAAGGTTATACTCCTGTCATTTTTTTATTATTCAAAAGGTTATAGCTAAGTAAATAATAATAAATAAGATTAAAACTACTGACTTGTACACGGTCAAAAATTGGACAAGGAGAATTACGCAACAAAAGCGCTCCTATCGTGCTGGAGAGGGGAAAAACTAATTTATTTTATTATTCATATGGGGTTTTGACCATACGAATCAGGCACAGATGAATCAGGATTTTGCCTACAATCATGCATAACTCATCGTACAGTCAACAAAGGAGTTAAGTATACAGGAGCGTCGGATATTGTTGAAGTTTACTAAGAAACCGATGGATATTCTCGAATAAAATTTTAGTTTATAAATAGAAAACAAACAGCTCATTTATTAAATTAAATTTCAGTCCAGAACATCCATCGGTTTCTTAGTAAACTTCAACTATATCCGACGCTCCTGTATACTTAACTCCTTTGTTGACTGTACATACAGACTTCATTATTTTCATTTTTCTACACGAATCTATAACCCAAAAGCATCACACGAAACACAGATTGAAGTTTTAAAACAATAAAATAAATTTTATAAAGTAGGCATTGTAATCAGGATGCCACCTGAACCAAACACAGATGAATCAGGTATTTTCCTTCGTAACACCGGATCTAAGCCAACCTTCTAGGTCGTCCGTTGCACGACTGGCTTCCCCCCGCGCTGGAAGCCAGACTCTCATTATTATTACCCGACCAAGTACGGTCAAGCGCAGCTTACGCCACATTAATCAGTATTATACGCCGGACACTTCTTTTTTACTTATTTATAAACAGACTAACGTAGTTATAACTAATACACATTTTTTTTGTAAGAGTACAATTCTTTCCTTTCGATATAATTATAATTTATATTGATGTATCAAAGGGAAAATGCGACATCGATCATTTTGTTCCGGAAAATGGCAAACGGACGCGCTATATGAATCAGAAGAACGACCTTCAAATATTTTTATTTTGTACATAATATACAGCAATTATTAAAAAAAAATCATTTGTCCCAGTAAGGGATAAACCTAAACTGTACAAAAAAAAATATTACATGCCGTTTTTTTAGTTGGTTACAGAAATATACCCACAGACATCGAAAATTTTGTCCCTGAAGAATTACCCAGGTACATTAATGTCTTTGTTCCGAACATACTACGTGCGAACGAGCCTCGCCGACAATCACCACATTAGCCCTCTAATGTGGTGATTGTCGGCGAGGCTCGGCGAGCCAAAGACATACCTAAATTAAATCTTTTTGAAGGGAGCGAAGCGTCCTATATTTGTATCATCATCTGCCTAGCCTTTTCCCAGCTATGTTGGGGTCGGCTTCCAGTCTAACCGGATGCAGCTGAATACCAGTATTTTATTACCTACCTAATATGTATAAGTAAATAAATAACCTCAAGCAAATAATGTTTTCAACTTTATTAATATCACAATCATCTTCTAACTACACACATTCTTATAATCTAAGATAGTGCTTATACAATACTTGTTACATACCTAGTATATCCACCGGTGATACAGTTCGGTAGTACTAATTTAATGGGAACAAAGGTTTAGTTTTGTAATTTGTTTAAATGTACAAAATTTGCATACTTACTAAATTAGATAGAATGTACATACATGTATTCCTCACAACTGTAACATCTGCTTTCAGTATGTACATACTTTGCAATTAAATCTATTATCTATTCTGTCTATTGCAAAATACTTAAATATCACATAACCGCACATCAACTTAATTAAATCTTCAATATGTATAAACAATAATAATAATATCTCACAATCATCATCTAAGTAGGTACCACCTACACACATTCTTACCCCCTTACTAATAAATCTATTATATCAGATGAAGAGTTACATACCGATTTCTCTCTTTCAGTCGTCAGTAATTTAACTTTCGAAATGAAGAAGACAGTGTTGTACAACTATACAGACGCTATACAAAGTCTATTAGTAAGGGGGAATAACCTAGACACTGTTTACACAAAACTTGTTGCATACCTACTATTTAGTTTTTGTATTTTGTTTAAAAATGTACATGCATGCTAAATTAGATAAATGTAAACATGTACATACACAAGTTGTGGAATACATTTCCTCACAACTGTAACAACTGATGTCAGTCTAATATTTGCATTAAATAATATTTCTATTCTATAGAAAAAAACATAACACAACTGCAAAATCATGTTTTCTACTTTATTAAACCTCCAATTAACAGAATCATCTCCTGAGTTCACACATTCTTACAATCTAGAACTGTTTACTTATCCAAAAATATTTTTCAAATGAAAACTTTCACTATTCACTTAGTTCAAATTGTATTTTCGTCTTCTTCTTCTGTGTCGTTCCCTCATTACAGGAGATAGAGACCACAAATGACGCATCTCCAAGCTATGTGGCCTTCCGTAATGTGGACCGCTTGCTTCATGTTGCCTCTGTGAATCCTCCGACAGCCTTGCTATGGCTGAGACGGAAATCCCACAAAAGTGAAAATCCGTATGACTTCTTCATATCTGTACCTTTACAGAATAACACGAGACTTGTTTACCGAGCTCCTCGGTGAACGTTAGTCGTCATTTCTTCAAATCCAACAGCATTACGGACTATCTGTAGAGTCCATTGTCATTAGTTCATTATGCAACTATCTTTACTTTATAATGGGAATATTTAAGCAGTGAGGTCGCCGCTTGAGCCAGAAATGTGTGGGCCGCGTAATAATATACTGAAACCTTGGCTATCTATGAAAAATTATTAAGAAAATATGTCGGATTGGCCCAGACATCAGAAGTAAAACACAAGTTTATTCAATTGAACAATCAGTTATCTTAAATCTAGAAAATACAGAAATGAAATACTAAAACTAATAACGGCAAAAGGCGGTCACATAGGGCAGTACTGACTGTCAGGGACAGTGGTCCATGCACCCACCGCAATAAGGATAGTACTAATTGTCAGAGACAGCGTTCCACATCCAATAATCGGGCAGTACTGACTGTCGAGAGACAGTGGTCCGTGCACCACGACGCAACCGTTGGAAATGCGTACCGATCAAACAGCGCAGCTCCTTATAAAGGCGATCGCTAGTGGGGGGGAAACCGTTACAATATTTTACTGGATTGGATACCAAGTCCTTTAGGCCAAATGATCGATAGAGTGAATGATTTGCGTCTGGTGCACGTTCCACTAGCGCCATCTAGTCGCCGTCTCTCACAGCTGCTAATCAATGAGTCTGCCGACAAATACAAAAATACCATTGAAAATTTATAGTTTCCAATGACAACAAATAAACAAGACCATAATGATTTGACACACTTGACATGTTTGGCATTAGGAGAATAATGTTGCAAGGCGGTAGATTTGAATGTCCTCACATATTTAACAAGTTATTATAATTCTTTGAAATAGTTATTTCTACATATTAGTTTCCATGAAAAATTGTATTTTAAAGATATGGTTTACATATTTACTATACAATTTTCAAGAAAAATAATCATTTTTATTAAATCATGTTCTCTAATCTTCCCAGTATTCAAGGAGATTTAGTTACGGCCAATAATTGTCATTGAAATAACCGAACTATGAATACGTTTTTCGCTAGCCTACCGACATCGCTAAGTCAAGTTATTTTACGATTTTGCTCAGTATCTCGGATGTAGAGACTTGCGTTTGACGTAAGGATCGTTACGGCAAGCGGTATTATTTAGCGATCGCTAGTTTGCGACAGCGTCGCTATCTATGTCGAGACTGCAGGCCCAGGCCGAGGCCCTGGTCTCTAGAGACCTGCACCCTAATTGCGTAACACACTATTACTATTTATTATTTAGCGATCGGTAGTTTGCGACAGCGTCGCTATCTATGTCGAGACTGCAGGCCCAGGCCCTGGTCTCTAGAGACCTGCACCCTAATTGCGTAACACACTATTACTATTTATTATTTAGCGATCGCTAGTTTGCGACAGCGTCGCTATCTATGTCGAGACTGCAGGCCCAGGCCCTGGTCTCTAGAGACCTGCACCCTAATTGCGTAACACACTATTACTATTTATTATTTAGCGATCGGTAGTTTGCGACAGCGTCGCTATCTATGTCGAGACTGCAGGCCCAGGCCCTGGTCTCTAGAGACCTGCACCCTAATTGCGTAACACACTATTACTATTTATTATTTTGCGATCGGTAGTTTGCGACAGCGTCGCTATCTATGTCGAGACTGCAGGCCCAGGCCCTGGTCTCTAGAGACCTGCACCCTAATTGCGTAACACACTATTACTATTTATTATTTAGCGATCGGTAGTTTGCGACAGCGTCGCTATCTATGTCGAGACTGCAGGCCCAGGCCCTGGTCTCTAGAGACCTGCACCCTAATTTCGTAACACACTATTACTATTTATTATTTAGCGATCGGTAGTTTGCGACAGCGTCGCTATCTATTTCGAGACTGCAGGCCCAAGCCCATGGTCTCTAGAGACCTGCACCCTAATTGCGTAACACACTATTACTATTTATTATTTAGCGATCGGTAGTTTGCGACAGCGTCGCTATCTATGTCGAGACTGCAGGCCCAGGCCCTGGTCTCTAGAGACCTGCACCCTAATTGCGTAACACACTATTACTATTTATTATTTAGCGATCGGTAGTTTGCGACAGCGTCGCTATCTATGTCGAGACTGCAGGCCCAGGCCCTGGTCTCTAGAGACCTGCACCCTAATTGCGTAACACACTATTACTATTTATTATTTTGCGATCGGTAGTTTGCGACAGCGTCGCTATCTATGTCGAGACTGCAGGCCCAGGCCCTGGTCTCTAGAGACCTGCACCCTAATTGCGTAACACACTATTACTATTTATTATTTAGCGATCGGTAGTTTGCGACAGCGTCGCTATCTATGTCGAGACTGCAGGCCCAGGCCCTGGTCTCTAGAGACCTGCACCCTAATTGCGTAACACACTATTACTATTTATTATTTTGCGATCGGTAGTTTGCGACAGCGTCGCTATCTATGTCGAGACTGCAGGCCCAGGCCCTGGTCTCTAGAGACCTGCACCCTAATTGCGTAACAAACTATTACTATTTATTATTTTGCGATCGATAGTTTGCGACAGCGTCGCTATCTATGTCGAGACTGCAGGCCCAGGCCCTGGTCTCTAGAGACCTGCACCCTAGTTGCGTAACACACTATTTCTCTCAATTTGAATTTTGAAGCATATTGCTAATCCATTGCATCATAAGTACGAAAAGTGTGTCTGCTCAACAACGTAAATAACGCAATTAATCAAAAAAATCAAAATCAAAATATTTTATTTCACATAAGCCTACATGGGCACTTATGAAACGTCAGAAGCTAGGTGCACGGTTCCAATTGGTCGTTTCCTATGGAGAAGAACCGGCAAGAAACTCCACGGTTACTCTTTTTAAAAATAATTGGCTTTTACAATATTTTCAAATTACAACCACTAATAAAGAGATGAAAAATTTGAATTGTCTGTATATAATGTCAAGTAATAGAGAGATTATGTCAAAAAAGTATGTAAAAAAGTAAATAAAGTAAAGTAAATAAAAAATGAACATCGTAATTTGAGAGCAGTTAATAGACATTTAAATAGTTAAGCCGTTAATGAAGAGCCAGGGAAGCCACATGTGCAGAAGGAATTATTGCCAAACTACCTTGTCTTCAACGTAGTCTTTAATCTTATAATATGCTTTTTTGATAAGGACACGTTTGATGAAGGTTTTGAATTTTCCATTGCTAAGTTCTGTAACCGGCTTTGGCAACTTGTTATAAAAACGGACGCCGTTTACAAGAAATGACTTGCTAGTTTTAGTTAATCTAAATTTAGGTAACACAATTTCATTTTTACTACGTGTATTTATACTATGTTTCATTAAGTCAGGAAACGTACCGCTGTCTAAACATTGATTAAATATGCCTGTTAGGGCAGGGGCAATTGTGTCAATAATATCTCCAATAACCTTAACAGAAATCCCCCATAAGTCTTCAGTGTTTTTTATGTTAAGACTTTTAAATGCTTTTTTAATTGTGGCAACAGAAATGGGCTGGAATTCAAAGCTTGGAATATCCTTATTAAAGTTTTCTTTAAGAAGAGCTTCAGCTAATATAGGTGATGAGGGGAGAGACTTTGTAACCTCTATTGGGATGTTGGTAAAGAAATTTTCTAGTGTCTCAGCAACGTTTAACTTATCTGAAATGGTTTCATTATCAATTTTTAGGGACAACTCATTCTGATCTCGCTGTTTTGTGTTTCCAGTTTCTTTGTTAATTACCTGCCACACAGCTTTTATTTTATTATTAGACATACTAATTTTGTTACTTATTAATTTAGATTTAGCCTCAGCGCAGACTCTTTTGAATATTTTAGAATAATTTCTTACATAATTATGAAGGGCTTGATCAGAAGGTAATGATTTCTCGTGATACAGATTATATAAAATATCTCTGCTTTTTCTAATGCCAGCAGTGGCCCATTCACTAAATTTTGGTTTAGTATTGATAGTAACTTTTTTTACAGGACATGCTTTATTGAATTCTTGGCATACTGTAGAAAATAATGTACCATAGTTTATGTTGGGGTCATGTGAATCAAAACTTGCTGTTGAAAGATTGCTAAGAACATTATTATTAAACATTTTCAATTTATTTTTAGTTAGAGGTCTTAATTGAATTGATTTATCTATGTGTAATCTTTTACCTAAGTCAAATGACACAAGTTGACCAGTATGGTCAGACCTGACGCCACTAATTAAAGACGAGTCTTTTATTTTACAATTAGTGAATACATTGTCGATGCATGAAGCAGAAGTTGCTGTTATTCTAGTTGCTTCATTAAATATACATTTTAAATTAAATGATTTAAACAATGAAATGAGCTTACATTTTTCTGGTGAATTAACTATTAGATCAATATTTAGGTCACCACAAACAAAAACAAATTTACTATCTTTAAAAAGTTTACTAAGTATTTCTTCCATTATGATCAAAAATGATGACAAATTTGAGGCTGGTGGTCTATAAACACATAAGAAAGTATGGCCTTCAACTTCTGCACATGCTACCTCACATAAGCGATCAACAGAGCAAGCAGTGATATCCTTTCTTTCTTTATACCTAAAAGAACTATTACATAATATCAAAGTACCACCCCCTAATGAGGACCTGTTGTGCGCACTGGCAACTGAAAAATTATTTACATTAAACAACATTCTATCCGGTGTTGTTGAACTGTCAAAATGAAACCCATTGCTACTGATAGTGTGTTACGCGATTACCCTGCTGGATGTAGATGTGTAAATACGCTGAGAACGCAGGCGTGCTTAGCGATCCGAAGAGGTTTCCACGGAGCGAGTTGCAGCCTGATGTTCTCAAACAGCATAAAGTCTCTCCTGACGCTCTTCGGTAGATTCTTGGGATCTTATGATCCTCAATCTTTTCCTTCCTCCTCCTTTGGAACATTGGGAAAGATTTGACCTCTTTCCCTAGAAAGAGGTCAAATCTTTCATAAAACTATAACCATGCCTACATGGTTATAGTTTTATTGTGAAGAGAAGAAGATACCTGATCAAATAAAATTTAAGTGACTGCTCCCCTGCGTTACCGGGTAGGCTACCGTGTCACGAAGATAAATGGAAAAGGAAATTAATCACTCAAATAACATAAGCCTGAAGGCATATTTATTCGATAAAATAATAAAATAAATAGGAGTTTTGGCCAGTAGAGTCAAATTTTCAATGATATACCATCGTCATCGAAAATCAGTCCTAAACTGTTACCGCCTTCACCGTGTTACCTCCACACGGTGAAGGCGGTAACAGTTTAGCTCCCAGCTTATGTTATTTTTAACCGACTTCAAAAAGGAGGAGGTTCTCAATTCGTCGGAACCTTTTTTTTTTTTTTTTTTTTTTTTTTAATTTTTTTTTTTATGTATGTTCCCCGATTACTCGAAGATGGCTGGACCGATTTCAAAAAATATTTTTTTGTTTGAAAGGGTATACTTTCCAGGTGGTCCCATTGTCATCAGGTCAGGATCTGATGATGGGATCCTGGAGAAATCGAAGGAACTCTTCAAATATTATAGGCACACCTATAGCGATTTGGGTATTTTTTATAGTAACTCGTGCATTTGCTCTCGAAAAGCACTATTTGGTGAAGTGGAACTGATGATGAAGACCATAGATGGCCACCGGAACTACTCAATAATAAGTATTTCATGGGTTGCGATTCGATTACATTATTATGGTTGCTAAGCAAGTTATGCTCGTCACAATGCGAATGGTGAAATGGAGCTGATGGTGAAATACCAGGAGAACTCTCAACAATGAATTTCCCTGCATCGGGAAAAGCAATATTTTGGTAAAGGCGATGAACAAGTTGACATTAGGCTATTGTAACTTAGATAAATTATAAACAGACCCACTAAAAAGCGGGAAATAAAAACTTTTTAACAAAAAAGAAAAACCGACTTCCAAAAAAAACACTACAAAGTGAAAAATAACTTTAATTTCGGAAGTCGGTGGCCAAAAACTTAAATACAAATCCAAAGACACCGACTTCCGAAATTAAAGTTATTTTTCACTTTGTAGTGTTTTTTTTGGAAGTCGGTTTTTCTTTTTTGTTAAAAAGTTTTTATAATCCCAGCTTATGTTATTTTATAATTATACAGTGAAATTAGTGATAGCTTTGATTTCCACATCAGATGTTTCGATTTTTATAAGTCAACAGGAAATGCCCATCAGACCGAACAACTTTTGCTAAGACGTCATTCCTATATGTGTTATAGTGTAGCTGGGCTCTTGGAGTTCCACATCGGGTGTTCCAGATCTTCAAATTTTTTCTCTCAGCAGAAAATGCTCATCACGTGGAACAATTTTTGCTATGGTACCATTTTTGTATCTCTTATAGTTTAGCTGGCCTGTTGCGGTTCTGCATCAGGTGTTCAAGTTTCCAAGATAAATTATAGCCTATATGTTACCCAGACATAATACCTATCAGGGCTTTCATCCCGGGAATCTCGGTCTCGAAAAATTCGAGAGTCTCGACGATTTTTTGGTATTTTCGAGACTCGAGACTAACATTTTCGGTCTCGGGAATAACGAGACTTTTGAGACTTGAGTCACATAATAACATTATTAAATAATCTACTAAACCAACAGTAATTTTTTATTATAGTTACAGAGTTCACTGAGTCAGAGTATACTAGGCTACATTGGAAGCAATCTGAAATTCACTAGGTATTATGAAAGTGACCTTATAAGCCCTGTGTAGACGAGACGTTACTCTTGTAACAGCGGATACTGCACTAAATTTCTGCCTAAAGAAATTGGACTTACAACAAAGTTTTTTTAAGCGTAAGTCTCGCCAATCCACTGCGCATCCTTATTAAGGAAAATAGAATGATTGAGGCAAGTTACAAGTATCTTAGTTTAAGTGTTTTTTTTTTACATTGTTCTCACATAGAGAAGTAACAAGAATAATGTACCCAGGGTTTTGGTTTCTTGCCCGTTCTTCTCCATAGAGATCTACGTTTTGGAATGGGCAACTAGCTTCAACTTTCTGACTAACTGACAGAAGACTATTTAATTTTTACAATTCAAAAGTGCCTGTACATGGTCTAATATAAATAAATGCTTTGAGTTTGAGCTTACAATACTTGCACAGTCCTACTCAGTTTTTTGAAAAAAAGCTTGATGCAACAGCTTTTCAAACATTAAGCAACGACGAAATTACAGTGTCTTTAAAAGAATCGTGTGTAATTGTTGTGAAAAGGTTAAATACATCCACAACTGACAAATCTGACAAATGATGCGACGATTGCGGAGCTCACAAGTTGAACTACAGAAGAATAGCTGGAATCTGAGCTTAATAATTTATTAAACCCCCAGGAAGACAAAGGACAGAATATAACTTCCATGTCTATCCATGACTTGCAAACAACCTTGCACGTAGAAAAAGCTCTCTTTGAAAATGAAGGCGACAGAGGGAAATACCTAAATTATTGCTACAATTATTTAATGTCTATTCCCCCACTAGCAGAAGCAGAGAGAGTTTTTGACGTGACAACGTCTTAAATTAGGTTGCGACTGGGAGTCACTTATGAAAAAGTGTAACGCTCGGTAACGTTACGATGAGTCACCGAACGAGAGAGAGGCCCGCCGAATGCCTTGCGTCTCTCTCCCACTCAACTATGATCGGATGATCGGTCGTTGTCACGTAAAATCTTCGCCCGTAAAACCGACTTTACAGGCAACCATTTTTTCTAACGCGGGTTACTTTTGTAATAAAATTAGGTACTCTCTGTCTGAAACCACATGCCCACTACTAAAATGAAAAAAAAAAATCAACAAAAGGTTTTTATTTTTTTATTTGCGTTTGTTTAATAAAGTACTTGATTAAAATATCTTGTTTTGACTGCCTAATTGCATAGCCTATAAGTAAGAAACCTAGTTTTGAAATAGTCTCAAAAGTCTCGTTTTTCCCGGGAATTTCGAGACCACATCGAGTCTCGTTTTTTTTTCCCGGGACTCGTTAATGCATCGAGACTGAAAGCCCTAGTTGTATAGGTATTACCTATACAACAAAAAAAAAACATTCAAATCCGTCCAGAAGTTCCGAAGATTAGCGTGTACAAACAAACAGACAAACAGACAGATTTTTTTTTTGGATTCGTGCCCTATTACTGTTTCTAAACCCCCCTCAATTATTATTTTTTTAATATATTCAATGTACAGACACTGTTTTTTTAATGTTTTATTATTATATGTAATATAATAAGATATGTGGTTTCGACCATACGAATCAGGCACAGCTGAATCAGGATTTTGCCTACAATCATGCATAACTCATCATACATACAGACTTCATTATTTTCACATTTCTACACGAATCTATTTATACTTAACCCAAAAGCATCACACGAAACACAGATTGAAGTTTTAAAACAATAAAATGAATTTTATAAAGTAGGCATTGTAATCAGACTGCCACCTGAACCAAACACAGATGAATCAGATGTTTTTCTTCGTAACACCGGGATCTAAGCCAACCAGCCGCACGTCCACCTTCTAGTCGTCCGTTGCATGATTGGCTTCCCCCCGCGCGGGAAGCCAGACTCTATATCATTACCCGACCAAGTACGGTCAAGCGCAGCTTACGCCACATTAATCAGTATTATACTCCGGACACTTCATCTTTACTTATTTATAAATAGACTAACGTAATTATAACTAAGATTTTTTTTTGTAAGAGGACAATTCAAAGGGATAAAGCTAAAATGTACAAAAAAAAATACATGCCGTTTTGTTAGATGGAGATAAACTTAGAAGACCAACAAACAAATGATAACCTACAAACACGAAATAAAAGAACATTTTTTCTCGTAAACGGTGGCAATTTCGGGATTTTGAACTTCGGGATTTTAAACTTCGGCTTTTTTAAATTTTCGGGCATATGAACTTTCGGGATTTTAAACTTTCGACCAAACAACCATTCGGCGTTTCAATTTTCGGGATTTATTACATCGGTATTGCAAAATTCGGGATTTTGATACGTACCCGTTATGAACTTATGACTAAGCCCAAATTGAGTGTTCGCTAAGTTCATTTCAATTACCTCGTTCGAGTGCCTTTTGTTCAGTTTTTATTTTGAATCCAGTGAATTACTTATTTTACCAAAAAAAGAATACGCGAGTTGTAATATTGATTTCGTTACAAGAGCTCAAACAATTGCTATGCATAATCAAGGCAAAAACTTTACAGAAATAGCCGGAGAGACCGGTGTAAACGTAAGTAGTTTTATTTTTACACTTATGTAATAAAAAACTCCTTTATTTGTTTGTTACATAATAATCAGTATTGGGTATTATATTTCTGTTCTATTGTTGCAGAGAAAAACAGTTGTTCAATGGGTACGACGATTTGAAGAGGAGGATTCTTTGTAACACCATCAAAGAACTGGTAGACCACGACTTATAAACACATTGCAGCATCAAACCATGATAAGAGAGTATGAAGAAAATGGATTTCTGCCGATGAACCACTATGCTGGTTTATTTGACACAAGTGTTGACACTGTCCGTCGCGTCGTGCTATTCTTATTGAAGGGCTGCATTATCGGAGGCATGCTGTGAGACCTTTGCTCACGGAAAATCATAAAAGGGCACGATTACAGTTCGCTTTGGATTACATAAACTTTGATTGGAATAATGTCATCATTACAGATGAAAAAACTTTTAAGTGCAGTGAATACGGACGTTTATGTTAGTGGCGTCGAAATAATAGGCGATACACAAGTGGTCACGTAGCTACGAGCTATTAATAAATAATTATACCTAATTAATATTATTTGACTTAGTACTTATTATTTATATTAACTGGAGACCAGGTTATGTGCGTATAACCTATTACTTACGTATTTTTATTAACTTAAAAAGTTATGAACACTTCAAGCACAAAAACATAGTTTTTAGTTTTTTATGTTACCTAACTAACCATTAGATATGATTTTGTGCAATTTTGTAGTTCTTACCCTACCTATTTAATCCATTTAATCCGTTTGACCTTTGTGATAAAATAATCTGGTCTCCTGTTTGTTTTTACCCGACTGCGGCGAAGCCCAAAAGGAGGGTTATGTGTTTTTATTGATGTACTATAACGGTCAGAAGTCGACTAGCAATCTCACAAAACTATGGCATAAGAATATTAGTTGTACTTATGACCTTCTTCTATAAGAACGTTTGACAACACTACACATTGGCAACTTGTTGGCCGCTTATGATTGTTATTACAAATTTCAATAAGCTAAGTGAGCGTTACGGTGGCCAAAGTAGTTAGCATTGTGCCTCGCATGGCGAACGTTCGGGTTCGAGTCTCACATCAAACATGAAAAATATTTTTTAAGTATTACAATCATGTGAATAAAAATGCCGAGTTGCTAACAAATATTTTAAATATTCCACAACTAAACGAATATTCTTTCGTTTTACAATTATAATCTTAGCGTCGTTATTAAAATATGAGGGTAGATTTGAAACAAAGTGATAAGTTCACTTTGTAAATCTACCCTCATATTTTAACTACTTTAGTTTACCTAAATTATTCCACTATTCGCTATTGTTGGTTGGTGAACATAGTTACGAGCGTTTGTGTTATCTTGTTGTTGCTATTTTAGTATTCTTCTCAATTCAATATGCAGGCTAATATTAGTATTGAAGCCAAGGCAAATATTGTGGCCCTATAATAACATAAATAAGTGTAAAGGATTTCTTTTGTATAAAAAATATTACAATGTTACCATATCAAAATTTGCTTCATTTATTATCATATTATAATAATAAATTACCTTTATTGTAATATCTATTTGTTCAAAGTAATTTACTAAAATAAATTACTAAAACATACAAATAATAATAATTATATAAAACATAAAAAAAAAACTGGCCCAACTAGGATTCGAACCTACACCTATCCCGTTCACATTAGCAAGTGCAGCCTCGTTACCGATCTAGCTAATGTTAACTTATACTCACTTGTTGAAATTTTGCATTACTATGAAAAAAATAATCAGACTGCGATAAAGAAACAAGTTACTGATATTGTCATCCTTGTCTAGCATTGACCACATCTATGACTACTCGTAGCGCGAATGCGCGATGCTACACGACATGTTAGTTTGTTAGCGTTGGAACATCACTCACACGGATAAAAATGCGTATGTGTGTATAGGCGCCGCAGCCCGTATAGCGCAGGCGATAATGATCATTGCGGTGTAAGTGGACTTCTGGCCGTGACTGTACCTAAGCTTCAATCCTCTTTCCGATTATGGAAACGAATACTTAAGCTATGGCCTCAATATGAAGTTATACATACTTAATAATTTAATGTTATGCCTACGGTAATTAATAAACTGACCGTTAAATTTGAATAATAAAATGTAAGAAATAAACCTCCTTTTTGTTTGGCGAGCCCACAAGGTTAAGCCCACTGTTTACCTGCGATGACTTTTTTCCTGTTGCTAAGTAACTACCAACGAATATTAAATTAATAAAATACCCACTCGTTGGCTTAATGAATATACTTAATTATTCCTATCGGTTTCTTTTATTATTTTTATCATTAAGCTACCGCTGGTAAATGTAATGTAATAATTAGATAAATGTATTAGCTGTGTAACTCATTGCTCAATACAATAAAATTATTCCCAACTCCTTACTTACGTTTCGTAAAATACTCATAGGTTTGAAGTTACCAACGCCATCTGGTTTATTTTCGAAAACTTGAACTTCAAACGTTCACAGGAAAATAGACATTAGGGTGTCCATGGACTTTTGCAGGTGACTGTACATACATTAAAGAATTATGCCTATTTGTGCAAAAAAAACCGGAATATTTCACGAAGCGTTTGTTTTCAGTTTCACTCCAAGGAATAAAAATAAACATAAACATTTATGCTCTGCGTACCACAATGTAGGCTCAGATTGTATGTACAAAAGGAACTCTTATATAACGGCTATAAAGGTGTATAATAAATTACCAGACGCCTTCAAAGATTTACCGTTGACTATGTTCAAAAAAAAGTTGACAGATTGGTTAAAAGAAAATTGTTTTTATGATTTAAACGAGTTTATGACATATCGTGCAGAAGGTCAATCTGAATAATATTGATATAGTACCTACCTACACATCTTATAATAATTCATTTAATGTTTAATATTATTGAATCGTGACATTATAATATGCAGTATGGACTTTGCATTATATACGTAAATTGACATTTTAATAATTTTTCTGTTTTTTTGTTTTTCCTACTTTGACATTAATTAATGAATGTTCCATAAACTTGATTGTTAAACTTATAATAGGTAGGTATATTAAATATTATTAAGACACATTTGCACACCATATGCAATGGTAGAATGTAATTGGGCCACGATAGTCTTAAGATCTTGATTTATACCTATATTCTAGCAAATAAATTAATTTTGGTTTTTTTTTTTGGGATTTTAAGCATCGGGTTTTTAAACTTTCGGGCATATGAACTTACGGGATTTTAAACTTTCGACTAAACAACCATTCGGCGTTTAAATTTTTGAGATTTCGTCCATCGGTATTTTAATATTCGGTAGTTTAAAATTCGGGATTTTGATACAACGTACCCGTTCTAAAATACAGGCCTAGGCTTAGTTTTGACTCGAGATCTCCCACAAATCACAACACTTTAGGTACTTAGGTAATAAAATACCTGTCCACATAACCGAAACCCTTACTTTCGCATAGTGTCTGTAGGTACTACTCTATTAGCCTTGTGTGGGATCACACGTCTCACGTAATATTAGTAAATGTGTGCTTATTACAGATATCTGAGTATTTGTACTTTATTTTCAAACTAAGTATATCTAGTTATTATCCTTCCGAGGATACGAAACCCTCGGACCGCGAGATGGACTCATCGTTATACTTACCTATGTCACAGTATTGTGGTTGCCTTTTATTTGATTGGATTTCTTCGATCAGTACTATTATTGATCGAAGTTGGATTTGGATTTGTTAATCAATATTTTCCCAGTTTAGGCTGGCCGCATACCTACGTCCGGTTTCCTGATTCGGAGACCCTGAATGCACGCATTTCATACAAAATCGTCTCTAAGGCGACGGTTACACGTAAAGTATTTATTGCGATCCATCAGTAAAAAGCGAGAGCAGTGGTGGCCCAGTGGTATCAGCCGCGACTTACGAGTTGTAGGTCGTAGGTTCGAACCCAGGCTGGCGCTTTACTTTGTGTAAATTATTTTATCATCACTGCTCTCAAAAACGGTGAAGGAAAACATCGTGAGGAAACCGGCATATCCTAGAACCAAAAATTCGAAGAAATTCATGTGACATCCACCAACCCGCACTGGGCCCGCGTGGTGGATTATGGCCCACTCCCTCTCACAGAGAGGAGGCCTGTGTTCCAGCAGTGGGAACATTTATAGGCTTGTAGTAGCTTGTATAGCTACACAATATTAAAATAGTATTTGGCTCGCCTACGCACCACCACGTGCTTGCGGGCTGGCGGTTCGGCATCGAATGCGCCCCACTCAGCTCGCACCTTGTGACGTATGCGCTCGAGACAAATCATAAGTATATCTACATACACTACATCCCTTCCTTATTTTAATTTATTTTATTTCCGTATTAAATAATAAGGATCTTTAGGAAGAAATAATAATATTATATGTTGAATCTAGTATGTATTAAGTTACAAGTAGTCTGCTTGATATTACTCCTCTGTAGTCTCGTAACTTTTTATTAACTAAGTAAGCCGCCTTTTTGGCAGCTTCATAAAATCCGTTTTTTAATCAATCCTCACAAGTAATTGCTTTATTTTAACTCCATTATAATCAATATAATTCCCTGTTAATTTTGTTTATTATGTCCGGCCCCTTCCTTTTCCTTTCCTTCAAAAATAAATTTATATCTCCTCTCAATTGCTCGGAATAGACGTATAGTTCTTTAGGCTAATTATCATTACACATTTTCCACTGACCTTCAATTTTTTTCAGATTTACTACATACCTCCTAAGAACTTGTCCTGTTGTATCATTTCGTACTTAGATAACTCCTCCTGCTGCTTTTTTAACAGTGTGAGGAGTTGGGTAATAATTTAAACTTAATTTGTTAGCTTTAATGATATTCTTCAAATACAAAGTGTATCTCCCAATACTAAATCACATTGTTTTGCTTTTCGTTTTCTATTTGCATATTCTTTTCCCTACTGTTTACTTTCGTTATACATATCTCTCACCTCCGAGTCTTCTGGTTGACGGTTGATGTCACTAACCATTTTTTCACGAAATTGCCATTTGAACAATAATTCTGCCGGAGGTTTTCCCGCTACCCATGTAGGGTACTGTTGTACATAACCAAGTATTCCTCCAAACTCTCTCTCCAGTTACTTTTCTCAGCCTGGCTGATTTTTAAGCGTTTCAATATACTTATCTCTGTTTTGGCGTCTACTTCACCATTCTGTTGTGGCCAATACGGTACAGTGTTAAACAAACGTATGTCCCTTTCGTTACAGAACCGCTTGAATTCTTCGCTACAGAATTGTTTCCCACTGTCTGCAGTTATTGTTGATGGATTTCCAAGACGGCTAAATATTTCTTTTAGATTTAATATGATATCTGCACTGGAAATCTTTCGGCTTATCTTAACCTTTATAAACCGACTAGAGTAATCCACCACGACCAATATAAATTCTCCACTCGGAAGTGGTCCCATCAAATCTATAGCTATGTCTACCCACGACTCATGTGGTAATGTCGTCTCTTAAGGTTTGGTGGATTTGGAGCACTTTAGTTCTCAATATAGCTTTCACTAAGACTATCCCGGGATGACCCTCGTGAGCTGCCATTAAGACTTGATTTCGTAGTTCACTTGGGATTACTATCCTAGTTTCTCTCAATAGAATTTCTTCATAAAAGCACAGCTCATTTTCAAATAACTTGTAATTTTTAACTTCATCGTCCCGTTTATTATTGTAAATACCTTCTTTAACCTTTATAATCTCTTGATCTTCTCTTGAATATTTTATAATTTATTTTAATGTCACTGTGGTAGGCTTAGCTTTCTCAACAATCCAATGTACGTGTAGCGGTATCTACAACGCCACGTGCAAACAACGCGTCATACTGACGTCCGCAATTCTTGCATCGCGCAAGCAGAGTTTACCGCGCAACTAGCGTAGATACAACGGCCCGACATGAATCATAGGGCAGTTTCCCGCCAGAGGCAACACCCGTCTGGTTGGAGGATCCTCCCTTTTCTATAGAATATGAGTGAACTTTACACCCTGTTCCTCATACCTCTATATACGTAATATTCGATTTTATTTAACGATGAATTCTCCAAGTGGCATAATCTAGACAAACAATCTGCAATATTCTCTTTGCCTGGTTTATAGACGACCTTGAATGCATAATGTCTGAAGTCCAATTTTGAGAACTCCCAATACTCATAGCTGTCTGTTTCCCTAAAAGATTCCTGGTTCCATCTTCTATTATGTAGAAAGTAGCACCCTCAGACTTGTCGCCTATTTTGACATCAGCTTCGAAAGCTTCAATTAGTTTATAAGGGTCATTACTTCCATATCCATAAAACGTTTTCTTCGGGATTTTTGTCTGGTTACTTATTTGTATTCTATTTTTTTTTTTTTTTAAGTCTCGCCATGTTTTGCCTGTAATTAAATTACATTTGCATCCAGAATCCATAGTACATGTTGATTTTTTTTCCCCTCCTATGTCACATTCTAAGTCGCTGTCCTCATCTATTTTGAATATGTAATGTATGTCTTTTCCCCGCCTTAGTGGTAGTCTAGTTCTACAATATTGTCTAAAATGCCCTTCCAATCCACATTTTAAACAATCTTTATCCTTAGCTGGACACTTTGTGTCTTGGGAGCCGTGGTTTTTACTTTCACATCTACCACAACCAGATTTGTAAGTCCGTGTTTTATAATTGTCTTTGTCCCCTCTTTTTTAGTTCTTGAATCCATTTTATTTATATCTATGTTTTTTCTGGTACCATCCCGATTAACTGCTTCGAGGGCATTTGCCTCATCTATTATGTTGTCTAATGTCATAGAATCTCCTGTTTGCCGTATTTTCTTTCTTAGTCCTTGTAACGAATGTTTTTCAGTTCTGATCTATAATTTTATTATATTTATCTTTTAATTGACATTTGTCATCTTGTTGTCTTAAGCGAACTCATTTTTTTACAACTTTTTCATTAGATTCTTGTTTAGTTAAACAAAATAAATGACGCTCATAAACTTTGCTCTGTTTTGGTGTAAAATAGGCATCAAGTTTACTTATTGCCGTCTTGAAGATATCTGATTTAACTGTGCCAGATACATTGCTTTCAGGAATATTGTAGAATATTTATTGTAGTTCTAAACCGCCAAAATGAAATAAGCTTGCTCTTTGCTTTTCACTCTTATCGATGCCAGAAGCTTCGAGATAAATAAAGAGTGCTCGTTTCCAACGCTCTCATTGAGCTTCAACTGAAGAAGGTTCTCCTTCGCAGTCGAACTTCTCAAGCATGAGTTGGGATATAGCCATAACCTGGAACCAACCAACATTGTTGTTTCAATATCAATTAAATGATCAGTTAGTACTGCTTATTTGAACTGCTCAAGTATGAGTTGGGACAAGGCAATAACCTGGACCAACCAGTTTATTGTTGTTCCAATATCAATTTAATGATCAGATAATACTGCTTATTTGAACTCCTCAAGTATGAGATGGGACATGGGAATAACCTAGAACAACCAGTTTATTGTTGTTCCAGTATCAATTTAATGATCAGGTAATACTGCTTATTCGTACTATTCAAGTACGAGTTGGGACATGGCAATAACCTGGAACAACCAGTTTAATGTTGTTCCAATATCAATTTAATGATCAGGTAATACTGCTTATTTATAGTCCTCAAGTATAAGGTGGGACAAGACAATAACCTGGAACAACCAGTTTATTGTTGTTCCAGTATCAATTTAATGACCAGATAATACTGCTTATTTTTAACACTCAATTGACAACATTTCCATGGCGCCACGTGGTGTGTATTGATGAAATCCCTAATGTTGTCAATTAGTGATCTTCTGAACATTGTGAAACTGAGTCAATTTAATGACCAGCAGTGCAGGCTGCTTTCACCTTTTTTTTTTTTTTTTTAATCATGCTGATTACAACAGTAATTTGTAACAAAATTAGCAGCCCCACCTAGAGTACCTATACCTATTTATTTAGGCTCCACCGGTTATTACACTTCGAGTCACCAACCAATCATTAATTGTGTTTGAAGTAGGTATTACAAAGTAATTACTAACAAAACGCCTCTGCCTATACTTTGAATATAGTATTAAGTAGGTATGATATTTTTAAGCGAACTTAATCAACTAAGACACTACACACACATGTCTGACTACGCGATCGTGACCCATACCTCACTTTATTTACTGAAGTAAGTCGTAAAATAAACGAGCTTATTTAGGTAATTTTATTAGGCAGCACTGACAATTATCTACTACTATTATTAAGTGAAATCTGACCTAGGTATACAATAGGATAATATTACATCCTTTCTTGTAAATTAAATAAGTAAACAGTTTAACATCTGCAGCCACATATAAACATACCTACATTTTTTAATCTGTAAGAATATTAGCAGTTTGAACTTTGAACTGATTGACAAATATGCGCTGGGCAACTTTGGCAACCCGGTAGGCAGTAGATAGGCACTAAATGGCAAATAAAGTCAAAATATTTATTATGCGTTTAACAATTCATTTAATGAGATTGATTCGTAAATAACAAATACAAATTGATAATTCATAAAAAGTTACCAGTGCAGCTGCGTTCGGCGGCGTGCCGATCTAATGAGTCATTCATATAGAACTTCTTTGCGTAAACAACTTTAATTTAAGATTAATCAGTTGTCACCACTATTGCACCGTTACGATTAACGTTTTAACTTTAGAATCTAGATAGCGGAGTTAAGGTTTTAAGTTTAACGTACAATTACAGACCTTGTTTTCATTATGTAAACAATTTCATGAAATAAGGAATTAAAACGTGTTGTGGCATAATAGTATCATTCCAATATAATAGTTAACTTTTGTTTCTATTAAATACATGATTGTAATCTCGCCACAGTCACATTTACCTCCCTTTCACTTTTTTTTTTTTTTTTTTTTTAATATACCACTTTACTTACAGTTTTTGTTTTATCCTCGTCGCCAAATGTAGTAGCTTGTATAGCTACACAATATTAAAATAGTATTTGGCTCGCCTACGCACCACCACGTGCTTGCGGGCTGGCGGTTCGGCATCGAATGCGCCCCACTCAGCTCGCACCTTGTGACGTATGCGCTCGAGACAAATCATAAGTATATCTACATACACTACAAGGCTGATTGATTGATTGATCAGTAAAAATACTGACGTATCGTGGTATTTAATTAACGTGTACCTAACCAAAGTATTGATCTTAAGTCATTATTTATTCATGGAATTCTAGATTTTTTGATTCTGTATTGATGATCCGTCGGATTATGATAAATATTGATCGTGTAGCCTCGTGTCAATATTGATCGTGTAGCCTCGTGTCAATATTGATCGTGTAGCCTCGTGTCAATATTGATCGTGTAGCCTCGTGTCAATATTGATCACGTCAGCGTTACGCTAGCGATGGAGACGGACGACTTCAGACGACTTTTTGGATCTTGTAGTGTAGAGGCGGACGCACCGTCGTTGTCGCCACCCCGCGCCCTCTCGAAACTTACTAAAATATCAGGAAGTTTTAAAAGAATTTATCCTAAATTTAGAAGTATTGCCAGAGATACCTATGGGTTTTTCAAAAGATTACAAAAATTCATTCATTCATTCACCACGGTAAGATACCGTGGTGAATGAATTAATTTTGTTAAAAAAGGTGTTACTATTGTCAGAAGTTCTTCAAACCAGGGTTCAGGGTGCTAACTCTCGAGTTTAATTCCGATAGATCCACATTGGAATTGTGACGTTTCGTACTATTGAGTTCGATGCTAGCGCCAATTGATTTTTATATTGGGTGTCCATTTTGGGGAACTAACTGGAATTGGGAACGGGCTTGGCGTGGCGTAAACGGTACTCTTGAGTGTATTTTGACAGCTGTGTATTGCGTCAATATTGCGTTGGGATAGTTTGTTGATAGTGATTTTTCCAATAACAAAAGTGTAACTTTTTAGAAATTATTTTGCGTTTTAAGTGGTTTTTTGTGGGTTCTATGAGTATAATATGGCACGATAGGCAGTAATATATAGTGTTTTACGTAATTCCCATAAAAAACAACTGAAACAAAGACGAGATGAGCGTCGTATGATGCGTTATATGAACAAAGCGTTTTCTATGAATAAATACGAATTGAGCAAGGATTTTACTCCTCATTCGTATTACATAACAACATTTTTATCCTATCTCTATACAATAAAAACTTTCTAGAACATTAACTTAATAAAATCGGACTTCGGCATGTTTTCATTATACAAAATTCTTTCTATCTCTAAAACCCGTAGACCGATTTTCATAATTCAAACTAGAATATCAGTTTTGAACATAATCCTCTCATTTGACACTAAAATATCGCAAATATTCCTTTAAACAAAAATCCTAGTTTTCAAGTTACGTAATTATTCTATAATTTTCTTCGTACATTAAAATTATCAAAAATTCTACGTTAAATATTGATATCAGATTCTTATACGAAAACTAATAATAAAAACCAGTTAGAAAGCTAATTAGAGCAATACAAACACTTATTTACTTACCTAATTAGAAAATCAAAATCTTACTCAGTAAAACAGTAGTAGCACATATCGACTCCCACGCTAGATATTTTAGGGTCTTAATTATCCTATTCTAACTATCACTTTTACATATTCTAATATCAGTTCACTGGTATCTCAGTAATGTTCACTATTCACCTAAACACGTTCGGCGTTCGTTACAAAAACATTAAGTACTTTATGAAGCAGTTGTTTATCTATTTACTTGGTATCATTTGTTTAAAACTGTAATACTAATTAGTTAAGTAACTTAGCGGACAGTAATTATTTCTTACTAAAAAGAACCAAACGCGAACAATATTGTCATAAACAAACAAAAAATATGGTTGAAATTGGAGAACTTACACGCAGTCTTTTTTTTAGAAGTGTAGGCAACGATCCTACCGCATGCAGCCAAAGTCATGGTTAATTTTATGATTTTAATCATTTTCTTACGCCCAAATGAGTTAAATACGTTATAATTAATCAATTAAAGAACTATTTATATCATTTTTATTTATTAGCCTTGTTATTTAAAGGATAAAGCATTTTAAAGCCCCATTACCGGTTTATCGTAATGAGTTGAACAACACTATTGCAGCCCGTTACGTAGCTAACTTCACGTGTAACAAAATAATGGCAGACCAATGTCAATTTCATTTCAATGGTGACAATATTGTTTTCAAGAGTACCGAATCACGTGACTGTAAAATTAACATCGGAATCGTATTGGCCTTTCATTAGAATTAAAATTAATTTGGAGAGTTAGCCCCCAGCAGGCATTCGAAAATAATTCTCGTAATCATCCATTTCACCATGTAATTTAATTTCTGCCATTAAATTCAAATGTGTGTAGCTTTCCCTTTGTTGTAACCAATTTTTTGCCCATCGCTTTCGCTTGACTAAGGCTATACGCGCACTACGATTTTAATCGTTGCGATTTAGTTATAAAATCGCAAATACGACAATTTTTCAAGCGAATTCTCATGCGATTTTTTTCCGCAGTGCGCGGACTCCAGTACCTATATTAGTATTGTCTACCTACAGATTGACAATTATTTATCGCAACGATTAAAATTCGTAGTGCGCGCTTAGCCTAAGAGTAAACGTTCTTTAAATATTTTCTGTCAGGGTTTCCGAACGGAAAATAAAATATGCGCTTATAAACAACTTTGTATAAAATGCGTGCATGGTCTCCGAATCTGAATTCCTGATCAGGATGCCTACCATGATCTAATTAAAAACGATTCAAAAGCAAGACATTTCAGTTTATGTTCCTAAACTGGATCGCTTCAAAGTCTTACCATGACGTCCAATACACTCATCGGCATTTGGATCGTTAAAAGTGAATGAAAGATCGCAATTTGTGGCTGAACCGCATTTGAAACGTTATTGGTGAAAAAGAGACAACGCTATTATTAGCAAATAAGTTTGTTTCACGCACATTTTAGTGTCCGACACGTTCAGAAGCGAGTACCTAACGTTTTATTTGTTCTTAACTCGTATATCATTATAAAAGTAAAACAGACACTCAACAATTGTTTTTAAGATTCCACGTTAACTATTATTAAAATAATTCTTAGTAAAAGTAGATATTTATTTACCTTTTGCTATTTATTAACCGAAAAAATATTTCTATTTCGACGTAATCTGTTTCGAACGTACCAGAGTAAAAATAAGTTGTGCGAGTTGTCATGTCACTGTCAGTGTCAGTTTAACTAGATACGTAGTCTGTGGAGTTGTGATCCCCGTATTTAAATTATTGTACTCTGTGGTTGTGATTACGGTAGGAAAATTAAAGTGAAGTGTATAAGTTTAACATTATTTCAAGGAATGTCGTAAGTATTTAACTTCTTCAAAAAACTCAAATAAAAGTAGTTCATCAGACATCTGTAAAGAAAAACAAATGCGGTTAAAAAATGCACGTAAAATAAGTATTTTAGACTTTAAAGGAAAGATTAAAGTACACTTACATTGGTTTTTGTAAAATTCCACTAAAATAGCACAAAAAAACTTCGTTTTCGCCAATAATTCACAAAACGTTTCAGTTTATGTAGAGAAATAGTAACTTTTAGTGAATCGCTTATTTTGACAGTTAGCGTTTCAGTTTGAGCTGCTCTATGGACGTTATGGTACCAAACACAGTACAAAATTAAATGAATGAACCCAAAACTTGCGACTCAGTTTGGGATATTCGCTGTCAGATGGAGTGACCTAAATTGAATCGTTGAACTGACGTCATGGTACGAATTAGACGAACAGTTCAGTTTAGGTCCTAAAATGGATCGCGTTAAGAGGTTGTGGTAGGCCTCCAGGAAACCGGACCTATGCGGCCGGTCTTAACAAATCAAAGCTTTGTTTACCTTTAAAAATAGGTATGTACATTTCATGTGTAAATGAACCTATCGTAGGTAGGTACAATGATTATATCGATCTGTAGACAGCGAAAAATAACCAAAGAGAAGCCTAATATAGGTATTTATCTGATGGTTTCGGCGGACGCCATGGTCGCATGGGTGTCACCACCGACAGGACAGACACCACGTTCAAGTAGGTACCTTCCTCGGTAACTTCTGTCTCTCATTCTGAGTGTGTACAGGACATACAATGTTTATTGCTCCACATGTCAACAACACTCGCGCGAAACATCTTCACTTCTCTAGCTCTATCATTTTTGAGTTTGCTTCCTAGTACCTAACCTACCTACCTAGCTAGCTAACGTCGAGCGGTCGCGCCGTGAATTAACTGTCACCATATTACAGCCTATTTAATTAATTACCTATGCACTTTATTATTAAATGTAGGTACCTATTTCGGAACTTCGGACAAATAATCTACTTTTACGGGTAGTACCTACTTCAAAATAAATGTTACCTCAGTATTTATTTAAAAAAAAAATAGCATAGAGCACGTACACAACGCCGTTTGTAGCAGACGTGATCGATATTAATGTTTACGTGTTCGAGTGACCATCCAGCGGACGCGAGCGGCCGCAGCACTGCTGACTGCCGCGGTCGAGCGGGCCCCAGGGCCTCGGCGCACGCTAATCCACTTAGGAGCCACGAGCCCCACGCGCTCCCCACGGCTCCAGCGCGAGCATCGCTCGATACGACCGTCGTCACACGACACTATGTACCGCACACGCGATCGAACATCCTACTGGGAGCGACGAGCACACCCATGAGCACACCGCACGGGGCTCCGCTCGCCACCCGCCAGACGGTGCCAGACGGCTCGGCGCGCCCGGCAGCGGCACCTACCTCGCTGTCCGGCGGCGCATCGGACCGAGGAGCGCGCACTTCTGACGCTGCAGCTGGTCGCTCGCTGACTTGGAACGGTTTCAGGACGATCTAGAAGGGCTCATGTTTTGAGCGGGGTCGCGTGCGTCGCGGAGGGTTCAGGGCGCGGGGCGCGGGACTGTCGGTGCGGCGGCGTCGGCACGGCACGGCTCACTGCCGCACGCGGGGCGGCGCGCGCTGCGCGGCGGCTCGCGCACGCGCGCTTTCGGGACGAGCGTTACGTAAGGCGCGAGTGCTGCGACCTCTCGGCTCTCGTGTTCCGACAGCGCCGCGCCGAGGCCGCAGTCCGCCAGATACGATACTGACACGAAATTACGGATTAATGATACACCACGTCACGTACACCGCCACGCCACGCCACCGCCACGTTTCACCTCTTAATGCAAATGTTTTAGGTGGGTACACTACGAAAATACAAAAAACTTTATTCCGAAAGTCACAAATACGAATTTCAAAATACCGATTTCATAATTCCGAATGGTTTAAAATTCCTAATATAACAACTCCGAATTATCATTCATGCTATTTTTATAATTCCGAAATTTCAATATTCCTAACGTTTATAATTACTATTCTCAAAATAGCGAATTTCAATAGACCGAAGAACAAAAAGTCCGACTAATGATAATTCCGAACATCAAAAATACTAATTCCGATTATTAAAATAGGTACCGATTAATTAGAATTCCGAAATACAAACGCCTTGTAAAACTGAATAGCAAGACAAATAAACACATATTTTTTATTTTGGTTTAAAGAAACCTAACCAAACCGAACCTCGGGGTGCCCTTCGCTCGCTCTTGCATCCTATGTCGACGGAGCCCCGGTTCGCGGGGCCCCTATTTCTGGGTAAAGGGTTTAAAGTAACCTAACCAAACCGAACCTCGGGGTGCCCTTCGCTCGCTCTTGCATCCTACGTCGCCTATCGACCGACCGCAACCATGCAACCAATGTCACCCGAAGGGTTTGTCCTATCGCGTGTAGGGAGAACTCGTTTGGCCTAAGCGAAACTAGTTCATCCTAAAATCGTTAAGAATAAGAAGTTACATTAAACGTTACATAAAGATTTTGAATTTATATACGTAACTGAATATTATACTAATTGAATCAGAATCCTGATTTTAGCAGGTTATTCGGAAAATTGAAAATCGGAATGTCGTTTTTCGGACCGAGAACCCATCGAGCATTTGATTCTTCGAACATATATGAAAATCGGAAAACAAACAAATCGCATTTATGACTTTCGGTAAAATAAATCCCACCAAAAACATTCTGTAAAAAACTAGCCAAGTCTCAATGGAGCTGCTTGTTTATCTCTAAAAAGTAATGAAATCTAGACAAAGTCGTACCAAGTCTAAGGATCCTTACTGCGATTTATTTATTATTATAGTTAATGTTGTGTGACTTGGCCGTTGAACATTCTTTATACGTTAGTGGGTACAAGTCAATTTTGTTTACACGTAATGTTATATCTGTTGTAACTACCTATGTTTGTTAAGCGAGATAATAGCCCATACCGGTATTGGTAATTGGACGCTAGTGTCTCATTTTAGGCTGTTGTTGATTGTGCAACACATGCATTCAGCATTGACAATGCTTACTTCTGCTCTCTTCTTTTTAGAGCGTCATATCGACCACCGATCTAACATAAAATAGACGTACAGACGGACTTCTAATCAATGATTATAAGTCCGTCTGTACTGGAAATAATTTTTGATACTGTTTGTTTCAGGCTCGCTTAAACATAAGTATTATTGAAATACGCAGCTTTATCAAGCCTACAATTGACTAGTTATTAAATCAACGTTTTCCAAGTGGCAATTTTCCATCGTCAATGGGTAGTGGTTATGGCGACAGATTGGTGCAATGGTGTCATGGAGCACCTGGGTGTGTACCCTTGTGTACCCTTCAACGGCCAAGTCACACAACATTAACTATAATAATAAATAAATCGCAGTAAGGATCCTTAGACTTGGTACGACTTTGTCTAGATTTCATTACTTTTTAGAGATAAACAAGCAGCTCCATTGAGACTTGGCTAGTTTTTTACAGAATGTTTTTGGTGGGATTTCACTTCTTTTTGTAGAAACGTATACGTACGGACGTATTCTTTTTGTATTGCATTATATTTTTACCAAATTTTGAGCGAAATTAATATTTTAGTGTAAGGAGGATGGGCGTTTTGGTACCCGAAAACTAATTACATCCAAACAAAATAATTTATATACAGATTGAAAGGCCTAATTATGTAGAACAATAGTTGATATGGGGGATAGTCCCAGTTCGCTGTCCGTTCAGAGATATACAACCTTTAACACTATAAATGAACATAAACAAATGTCCTGTCTTTGGTATTGTTCGTCGAATCGTTGAGCTCCTCAAGTTCTGAGTTGAGCTGCACGATTTTTGACAAATGCGTGCACTGATTGGACAGGTCCGCTCAATCTGTGTGGTTCTTTCCTCAAAAGACCATTTCAGACACCAATCTACATGGTCTTCACACGATCTGACCAAGATTTTGTCTGGACTTTAAAAGAGACTGTGACTTCTGAGTTTGTTTCGGCCTTTCTTCTCAGAATAGTCAGTTAGGAAACGCCGACCTCATCTAGTTTAAAAAAAAATATGATTGACGTGTAAAAGTGTTTGTACAAACCTACTTACAGAAATAAAAATCATTTATCATCATTTATCATTTATCATATACATTTATGTTAGGTTTAGGTTAAGTTAGTTCGTTTTAGTACCGGAAAACTAATTACATCCAATCAAAATAATTTATATACAGATTGAAAGGTCTAATTATGTAGAACAATAGTTGTTATGGAGGATAGTCCCAGTTCGCTGTCCGTTCAGAGATATACAACCTTTAACACTATACATTTATGTTAGGTTAGGTTATGGCGTTTTGGTACCCGAAAACTAATTACATATACAAAATAATTTTTAAACAGATTGAAAGGTCCAATTATGTAGAACAATAGTTGTTAGGGGGATAGTCCCAGTTCGCTGTCCGTTCAGAGATATACAACCTTTAACACTATACATTTATGTTAGGTTTAGGTTAGGTTAGGTTAGGGCGTTTTGGTACCGGAAAACTAATTACATCCAATCAAAATAATTTATATACAGATTGAAAGGTCTAATTATGTAGAACAATAGTTCTTAAGGAGGATAGTCGCAGTTCGCTGTCCGTTCAGAGATATACAACCTTTAACATTATGTAGGTTAGGTTAAGGTTAGGTTAGGGCGTTGCGGAAGGATTGTACGTTCCCGCGTCCCCCAGCGTAGTGTAAATGGAAAAACGGGGTAAAAAAAAGGTAGATAAAATTCAGTCACGTCACGATAAAGCAAGAGTCTATTATTGTTACTTATGACCTAACCTAACGATAACCTAACCTAACCTTTAAAGGTTGTATATCTCTGAACGGACAGCGAACTGAGACTATCCCCCCCAACGACTATTGCTCTATCTAATTAGACCTTTAAAACTGTATATAAATTATTTTGTTTGGTTGCCATGTTTTTCGGGTACCAGCTTCCATACATTTTTGCCCATCCTCCTTTGTTTATTTAATTTGTGTAATGTTCGACATCAAATGAAGCGGCCCACCAAGTTAAATATTTTTTGTAAAGGCGGTATGTCGATCTCTAATAGTTTGGTTGGGCTCTTGTGTTTTCTAATCAGGGTCACCCACCAGGTACTTCAGATCTTCGATTATCCTAATTTTTATAGTTTTCCCTTTATGTGGCCATTAAACCCTAACTCTGTACCAAATTTCAGCACTCTGAGTTTATGGGAAGTACTAGTTCTATTTTGATGATTAGTGAGTGAGTGAGTGTCGGAAATGCGAAACTTTGCTTTCGCTTAACTTCGGAACTAAATAACCTACAGACTTGAAATTTTGGATTATAAGTATGTGATTATAGCTTACTGGATGACGAAAATTTCTGCGTTCTGGTCTTATCCAGAGGTTCTCAAATAGGGGCCTGAAAATGCGGCGAAATGGTTCCTGTAAAGGATGGTACGGCAGTGTTTGCTTCGCGCTCGACTTGGCGGGGGCACTGCCGTGCCCCCCGATTTATATACAGATTGAAAGGCCTAATTATGTAGAACAATAGTTGATATGGGGGATAGTCCCAGTTCGCTGTCCGTTCAGAGATATACAACCTTTAACACTATACATTTATGTTAGGTTTAGGTTAAGTTAGTTCGTTTTAGTACCGGAAAACTAATTACATCCAATCAAAATAATTTATATACAGATTGAAAGGTCTAATTATGTAGAACAATAGTTGTTATGGAGGATAGTCCCAGTTCGCTGTCCGTTCAGAGATATACAACCTTTAACACTATACATTTATGTTAGGTTAGGTTATGGCGTTTTGGTACCCGAAAACTAATTACATATACAAAATAATTTTTAAACAGATTGAAAGGTCCAATTATGTAGAACAATAGTTGTTAGGGGGATAGTCCCAGTTCGCTGTCCGTTCAGAGATATACAACCTTTAACACTATACATTTATGTTAGGTTTAGGTTAGGTTAGGTTAGGGCGTTTTGGTACCGGAAAACTAATTACATCCAATCAAAATAATTTATATACAGATTGAAAGGTCTAATTATGTAGAACAATAGTTCTTAAGGAGGATAGTCGCAGTTCGCTGTCCGTTCAGAGATATACAACCTTTAACATTATGTAGGTTAGGTTAAGGTTAGGTTAGGGCGTTGCGGAAGGATTGTACGTTCCCGCGTCCCCCAGCGTAGTGTAAATGGAAAAACGGGGTAAAAAAAAGGTAGATAAAATTCAGTCACGTCACGATAAAGCAAGAGTCTATTATTGTTACTTATGACCTAACCTAACGATAACCTAACCTAACCTTTAAAGGTTGTATATCTCTGAACGGACAGCGAACTGAGACTATCCCCCCCAACGACTATTGCTCTATCTAATTAGACCTTTAAAACTGTATATAAATTATTTTGTTTGGTTGCCATGTTTTTTGGGTACCAGCTTCCATACATTTTTGCCCATCCTCCTTTGTTTATTTAATTTGTGTAATGTTCGACATCAAATGAAGCGGCCCACCAAGTTAAATATTTTTTGTAAAGGCGGTATGTCGATCTCTAATAGTTTGGTTGGGCTCTTGTGTTTTCTAATCAGGGTCACCCACCAGGTACTTCAGATCTTCGATTATCCTAATTTTTATAGTTTTCCCTTTATGTGGCCATTAAACCCTAACTCTGTACCAAATTTCAGCACTCTGAGTTTATGGGAAGTACTAGTTCTATTTTGATGATTAGTGAGTGAGTGAGTGTCGGAAATGCGAAACTTTGCTTTCGCTTAACTTCGGAACTAAATAACCTACAGACTTGAAATTTTGGATTATAAGTATGTGATTATAGCTTACTGGATGACGAAAATTTCTGCGTTCTGGTCTTATCCAGAGGTTCTCAAATAGGGGCCTGAAAATGCGGCGAAATGGTTCCTGTAAAGGATGGTACGGCAGTGTTTGCTTCGCGCTCGACTTGGCGGGGGCACTGCCGTGCCCCCCGATTTCGTGATTTTTAATAATAGACATTATAATTCTTAGGTAATGAAATTCGGACTTTTGAAAATCGGAACTTCGAAATTCGGAATAAAATATTTCGGAATATTTGGGTGTTCCCGTTTTAGGTCCTACCAAAGAGATTTAAGATAAATAATTTAATGTCTTTGGGACCTACCTACTTTATGGGTAATTCTTCAGGGACAAAATGTTCGATGTCTGTGGGTATATTTCTATAAAAAACTAACAAAACGGCATGTAATATTTTTTTTTGTACAGTTTAGCTTTATCCCTTACTGGGACAAATGATTTTTTTTTAATAATTGCTGTCTAGGTATAAAATAAAAATTTTTGAAGTTCGTTCTTCTGATTCATATAGCGCGTCCGTTTGCCATTTTCCAGAACAAAATGGTCGATGTCGCATTTTCCCTTTGATATATCAATATAAATTATAATTATATCGAAAGGAAATGAATTGTTCTCTTAAAAAAAAATGTGTATTAGTTATAACTACGTTAGTCTGTTTATAAATAACAAATAAGTAAAAAAGAAGTGTCCGGCGTATAATACTGATTAATGTGGCGTAAGCTGCGCTTGACCGTACTTGGTCGGGTAATAATAATGAGAGTCTGGCTTCCCGCGCGGGGGGAAGCCAGTCGTGCAACGGACGACCTAGAAGGTGGACGTGCGGCTGGTTGGCTTAGATCCCGGTGTTACGAAGGAAAATACCTGATTCATCTGTGTTTGGTTCAGGTGGCATCCTGATTACAATGCCTACTTTATAAAATTTATTTTATTGTTTTAAAACTTCAATCTGTGTTTCGTGTGTAGAAAAAGGAAAATAATGAAGTCTGTATGTATGATGAGTTATGCATGAGTGTAGGCAAAATCCTGATTCATCTGTGCCTGATTCGTATGGTCAAAACCCCATATGAATAATAAAATAAATTAGTTTTTCCCCTCTCCAGCACGAAAGGAGCGCTTTTGTTGCGTAATTCTTCTTGTCCAATTTTTTACCGTGTACAAGTCAGTAGTTTTGATCCCACAATCAGCGGATTAAGGAAGCTGGTGTCTCAGTGTGAGGCATTTGCGATGTCCCACGGGCTTAAATATAACTCGAAGAAGAGTGAACTATTGGTGTTTAGAGCAGGTACATACTGTCCCGCATATGTTCCCCCTGTCGTACTTAATGGTGCAGCCTTAAAAGTAGTGGACAGGTTTAAGTATCTGGGTCATATTGTAACAGGTGACCTTAAGGATGACGAGGACATAGAAAGGGAGCGCAGGGCTTTGGCGGTGAGAGCCAATATGCTCGCTCGCAGGTTCGCACGCTGCACCAACGAGGTGAAAATAACACTTTTTAAGGCGTTCTGCCAGTCGTTTTACTCGAGTGGCCTGTGGGTGAAACATACACAGCGAAACTACAGAGCCCTGCGCACCCAGTATAATAACGCTTTTAGGATGCTGTTGGGGCTGCCGTGGCGCTGCAGCGCGTCTGGTATGTTTGCTGAAGCGCGTACAGATGGCTTTCAAGCCATCATGCGCAAGAAAGCAAACTCCTTGCTGCAACGTCTACGAAGCAGCAGCAACAGCATCCTAATTGCTATTGCTACCCGTTTTGACTGTCCTTTCCAAAATCAGTGGATAAGGACAGCCATAGGCATCTGTTAGGTATAGGTACTAACCATACTAACATAATTTTAGGTACCTACACTTTTCTGTTACTAACACACTAATAGTTTATGATTTTTGTTTATTTTATTTTTTTGTGTTTATAATTATGTAACCTATATGGAGATAATCTGAAATAAATAAATAATAATAATAATAATATAACCTTTTGAATAATAAAAAAATTACAGGAGTATAATCTTGTTCTAAATATGACACTTTTGATATGTCTTAGTCCTATTTAAGAATTAATAATTATTGTTTAGAATTTACATTCATAACTAACGGTGTATTTTTTACTTTTTATTTCGGTTTCTGATTAATCTGTAACACATTCTGATTCATCTGGGCACAAAATCAATATCTTGAAAACTACTATATAAAAACGAGTCCCTCATTCAAATATATGTTATTTGGTATACCTATTTTTATATGAACATGTGTTACAGAGCTGAAAGTGAAATTAAATTTTGGCCATATGGATCAGTCAAAGAATCAAATTTCGAAGAACTACCCTTATCAAGGTACCGATTGCGAATTTGCTGGCCTCTTTTATCTACCGACCCCAAAAAAAAAACTTTTATAGGTTTAATTGATTAATCCATATTTTATCTATACATACAAATAAATCAACTTTATAATTATAACTTTACTAGATTCTGATCATTGCGGGCTTCGATCAATAGTACTATTATTGATCGAAGATTGCGGGCAAAGGATTACTATTCAAAATCAAAACAAAAAAGTGGCTAAAAAGGATATCACTGTTAACCCCAAAACTGCAAGTCGCTTGGAGGCTTTTAAAGTTAAACTCATTGATAAATTACCAGTTTTGTCTATTCATGCTGATAATCCTAATCATCTTTATGATAATTTTTTTAATGTATACTGTAAACAATTTGATTCCACCTTTATTCCCAAGACTATTTCGGTTAATAGTAATGCATCGTTCAGTGATTGGGCTACCATTGGTATTCATAAAAGTAGAACACGGCTTTATGAACTGTACAATGAAAGGACTTATATTAACACTGATGAATTTAATTTGTATGTTAGAAATTATTCAAAATTATTTAAAAAAGTTTGTTATATGGCCAAGTCACGTTATTTGGGTTCAAAGATTAAAAACAGCAGTAATGTAATTAAAACGACTTGGAATATTATTAATAGTGAAACGGGAAGATCTAGTAACCGAAATACTGACTACAGCCTGTCTATTAATGACAACATAATAAAATCAGACACACAAGTCGCCGAGGCATTTGAAAATTTATTTTCAGATATTCCCGTTTCAACTACTAAATCACTAAACTCATCACCTTCTGTTGCTGAGTCTTTGCTTAAAGAAAATGTTAATGGTTGCGATTCAGAATTTCATTTTGAATATATTACCTGTAGAGTTATAATTAAAACCTTTCACACTTTAAATGTAAAAAAGACTGCAGATCTGTGGGGTAATTCTGTAGTAGTAAGTATTATTGACATTGTAGCGCCTACTCTAGCTATTATCTTTAATAGTTGTATTGACAATGGGGAGTTTCCTGACCTTATGAAAAATAGTAAAATAATACCTTTGTTTAAATCAGGTAGTACATCAGACCCCACAAATTATAGACCTATTTCTGTAAATTAATTTCTCAAAAATTTTACTAAAGGTAGGTATACCTTTAGTCAAATTTTTGAGAAATTAATTTTAGACCAAATGCAAAGATTTTTTAATAAACATAAATTATTACATAGCAAACAGTTTGGTTTTACAAGGGGTCGTTCAACTACTGATGCCGGCGTTGAACTATTAGGACATATTTATAATGCATGGGAAGATAAATGCGATGCCTTGGGCATCTTTTGTGATTTGTCCAAGGCATTCGATTGCGTTCTTCACGAAACGTTAATCAGGAAACTCCGCCACTACGGGATCCGAAACACTGCTCTGGATCTTCTTATTTCATACTTGAGTAAAAGGATTCAGAGCGTTGACGTTAATGGAAAAAGATCACCCGGATCTATAGTAACAATGGGAGTCCCACAGGGCTCAATTCTTGGTCCTTTCTTGTTTCTCATTTATATTAATGACTTGCCGTACCTCATAAAGGATCATCATGATATAGTGTTGTTTGCAGATGACACTTCTCTTTTGTTTAAACTTAAACGTCAGCAGTTGGTTACTGACGATGTAAATAGCGCGATCTCGAAAGTAGTCCACTGGTTCAATGTTAATAATTTGCTTCTAAACGAGAAGAAAACCAAATGCATTAAGTTTACGCTACCCCACGTAAGGCAGGTGAAAACTAATGTGTTGATAAAGGGCGAGGAATTGAATCCTGAAGACAACACAGTATTCTTGGGCATAACTTTGGATGCTAAGCTTCAGTGGGGTCCACATATAGATAAATTGTCAAAAAAGCTAAGTTCTGCAGCATACGCTGTTAGAAAAATTCGAAATTTAACTGATATAGAGACTGCCCGTTTAGTGTACTTTAGCTATTTTCATAGTGTAATGTCGTACGGTATTCTATTGTGGGGAAATGCCGCCGATATTCAGACTATCTTTGTTTTGCAGAAGCGAGCTGTTCGATCAATTTATAAATTAAGTCCGAGACACTCTCTCAGAGACAAATTTAAAGAGATTAATGTAATGATTGTGCCTTCTCAGTACATTTATGAAAATCTTTTATATGCCCATAAAAATATAAAATTGTTTAAAAAATACAGTGATATCCATAATACTCACATACTAGAAACAAACACAAATATGTTGTACCTACAACCAGGCTCAAGAAAATAGGTGGCTCGTCCAGATGCCAATGTATACGCTTTTACAATAAACTACCAAGCCACGTTCAAGATCTAAGCCTTAATAAATTCAAATCTTTCATTAAACGTAAGTTGTGCCAGAAAGCCTTTTATACCGTTAAAGATTATATTGAGGACAAAAAGGCTTGGGATTGAGCTGCTTCCAATTTCTGCCAATATGATGGGCTATTGCTAACGGTTGTGTCTCAACGAATTCGTGTAAAAATTGATTTCCAGCACTTATATCATACTTTTTTGTTTGATTAGGTGTCTTTTATTTATTTTTTCCACTGTTCTGTACTCAAATTGTTTCCTTACATGTGCAATGTTTTCTAGCAGTAAGACCTTTTTAGTTAGTTTTTTATTTAATTTGAATTTGATAAATTACTTACTAGGTAGTAGTTTTTAAATTTGTTTTTTCGTTTCCTAATTGAGAAGGGTTGTCTCAACGATTTTCTTAAAATTTTTTTTTTTTTTTTGTATGATTAGGATTTTTTTTTATAATCCCAATATTTTGTTACTTACATTTTTACTGTTTTCCTTTTTTACCATTAGGTAATAATTATAAATTAATGTTTAACGTTTTCTTTCATAGCGGCATAACGGCAACCTTACTTCCTGGGGGAAAAACGGCACATTCGATGTTTAAAATCCCACTAGATTTAGACCGTATGGAAAATTCCATTCAGAATGCAGTATATCCAAAAATAGTCTTAAAGCCAAAGTTCTACAAGATTGTGTATTTGTAGTATGGGACGAATGTACTATGGCAAAAAAAAAATCTATAGAAGCCGTGAATAGGATGCAGGACATAAGAAGTAATAATCTATTATTTGGAGGAGTCTTATTTTTATTCGCTGGAGATTTTAGACAAATATTACCAGTTGTGATTAAAGGTAAGCACCATAACCATAACCATAATCAGCCTATAATGTTCCCACTGCTGGGACACAGGCCTCCTCTCGGTGAGAGGGAGTGGGCCGTAATCCACCACGCGAGCCCAGTGCGGATTGGCAGATGTCACATGTCTTCGAATTTTTGGTTCTAGGACATGCCGGTTTCCTCACGATGTTTTCCTTCACCGTTTTGAGAGCAGTGGTGATGAAATAATTTACACAAAGTAAAGCGCCTGTCTGGGTTCGAACCTACGACCTACAACTCGTAAGTCGCGGCCGTTACCACTTGGCCACCACTGCTCTTAAGGTAAGCGAGCTGATGAAATTAACGCCTGTTTAAAACGTTCAGTGGGTACTTTGGAGACATTGTTAACGCCTGTTTAAAACGTTCAGTACCTACTTTGGAGACATTGTAAAAAACTTAATTTAAAAGAAAATATGAGAGCACATTCAGCCGATTCAGAATTTAGCAAAATTCTTCTTGATGTTGGAGAGGGAAAGTTTCCAGAAGTGAATACTTAGTACTCATGATATAGAACTACCTACCGGTATTTGTGAGGTTGTGGCGGACATTGAAATTTTAATACATAGTATTTATGATGATATTCACAATCTCAATATCAAAGAAGATTCGTGGTTATGTGAAAGATCAATTTTAGCACCTATGAACGACCAGGTTACTGCGCTTAATCAGCGCATTTTAGATAAACTATCTGGTGAATCACAAACATACCTTTCCATCAATACAGTTTGCAATCCGGATGAAGTGGTTAATTACCCAACAGAATTTGTAAATAGTATATTGCTGCCTGGTCTACCCCCTCACAAACTAGAACTTAAGATTGGCGTGCCCATCATTCTGCTCCGTAATTTAAACCCACCGAAACTTTGCAATGGTACTAGGTTGCGAGTAGTGTCGTAGCAAAGAAACGTTATAGAAAGTCGTATAATATCTGGATGCGGAAAAGGTGAGATAGTATTTACCTATACCACGGATTCCTATAATACCGTCGAAATTTCCATTTGAATTCAAAATAAGTATTGCAATTCCCTATCAATGTCAGTTTTGCTATGACAATCGACAAGTCCCAAGGGCAAACGTTAAGCAAAGCTGGCATAGATTTAACTAAGGGTTGCTTTACCCATGGGCAACTATACGTGGCATGTTCACGTGCGGGGAATGCCAGTAGTGTTGTTTTTTTAGCCCCAGAAAATCGTACACCAAATATTGTTTAAAAAGAAATTTTTCAATAAACCTAATACGAAAAACAAAGAAAAAAAAAATTAAACTACCAAAAACGAAAAAAGAACTAAATGGAGAAATATGTACAAAAACAAAATATCGATTCATAAAATAGAAGAATTTCATTAAAATTAGCATGGTACTTTACGCAGAATACAGAATTAATAAGTTATCGCGTAAACTCTGCGAACTGAACAATAACTTTTTTGTTAAATTCCACGCGGACGAAGTCGCGGGTAACAGCTAGTTCGGAATAAAATATTTCGGAATATTTGGGTGTTTCCGTTTTAGGTCCTACCAAAGAGATTTAAGATAAATAATTTAATGTCTTTGGGTCCTACCTACCTACTTTATCAAGGTACCGATTGCGAATTTGCTGGCCTCTTTTATCAACCGACCCCAAAAAAAGAGGTTTATGTTTCCGAACTTCAAAAACACACGGAACTTTTATAGGTTTAATTGATTAATCCATATTTTACAGGAAAATCAAACCGCTTTACAGAAAAAAAATAAGTGCTCACTTACGAAGACCACCTACCTAGGTAGGTACCTACCTAAAGCTATTCTGTAAAAATAATTTCACCATCAATAGTGTCAATCCCTAGCATCAGATGGAATGACAGCTCACTTTAAGCTTAGTTCACCTACGTTACGATATCACGGTGATCTTCTTACAGAATAGCACCGCTGTAGATCTACCTACTACAACGTGCTAAGTCGGCCGCTCTGCGGTGCCGTCTCAACGTGACGCTGACGCGGGCAGAACAGTCAACATCGTGGTCATCAAGGTCATGGTTATGGCAGTAGACTGCACGGATATGTCAAGTCATGTACCTTTGGTACTGGAAAGAGAAATAGGACCACACACTAACATGAGTTAGTCAATTAGTCTGTCAACGAAGATACTGACCCGTCCGAAAGCAGTTCGATACTTCGGAGTGCACCCTACTACCGAATTAGGTAAGTACCTTTTTTGGTCAGACAAAAACACATGTGGTGAAACTGTCAAATCCGTGTTGTCATGCATTTTTAGTTCCGGCCCCGAACTAATCTTATGTCAGAAGGTGATACGGAGTTGGAAGCGCCCGTAACTTCGGCCAGACCTACGCGGATGTCGTGCTTAGGGAGTAGAACCTCCTAAGTAAGCGCCTACCATTGTCAAAAAAGCTTAGCTCTGCAGCATACGCCGTTAGGAAAATTCGTGATTTAACTGATTTAGAGACAGCCCGTTTAGTATACTTTAGTTATTTTCATAGTGTGATGTCGTACGGTATTCTGTTGTGGGGAAATGCCGCCGATATTCAGACAATTTTTATTTTACAAAAAAGGGCAATTCGTTCCATTTATAAATTAAGTCCCAGACACTCCCTCAGAGACAAATTTAAAGAGATTAATATAATGACTGTGCCTTCTCAGTACATTTATGATAATGTTTTGTATGCACATAAAAATATTAATCCGTTTAAAAAATACAGTGATATCCATAACATAAATACTAGGAACAAACACAAATTTGTTGTTCCTACAACAAGGCTCAAAAAAATCCAATGTATACGTTTTTATAATAAATTTCCTAGCCACATTCAAGAACTAAGCCTTAATAAATTTAAATCTTTTATAAAGCGAAAACTATGTCAGAAAGCCTATTATACTGTAAAAGACTATTTAAGGACAAAAAGGCTTGGGATTGAGCTGCTTGCTGCTTGGTTTAGAATGTTGTTTTTATTTTGCTATTTTACACTTTAAAATTTTTTTTTTTTATTAGTAGGTATCTATTTACTTAAATAATGTCATGTAGGTACATTTACTGTATAAAGTAATATATATGATTTTAATTATTGTGAATGTGAGGACTATGTGGGTAATTTTTTGTTTTTTCTCTCTTCATTTTAATCATGATCTGGCAGTTTGAGTAGTTTATGCGGCCTACCCAAATGTCCTGTCTTTGGTATTGTTCGTCGAATCGTTGAGCTCCTTAAGTTCTGAGTTGAGCTGCACGGTTACTGACAAATGCGTGCACTGACTGGACAGGTCCGGTCAATCAGTGTGGTTCTTTCCTCAAAAGACCATTTCAGACACCAATCTACATGGTCTTCACACGATCTGACCAAGATTTTGTCTGGACTTTAAAAGAGACTGTGACTTCTGAGTTTGTTTCGGCCTTTCTTCTCAGAATAGTCAGTTAGGAAACGCCGACCTCATCTAGTTTAAAAAAAATATGATTGACGTGTAAAAGACAAACCTACTTACAGAAATAAAAATCATTCATCATCATTTATCATTTACCTACCTACGACACTTTGAATTATTATTGTTAATTGTAGTAGGTAGGTACTCAAGTTGTCAAATAAAGATGGGTTTACACTTTACACCAAAAGAGAGAATGCTTATTCTATCCCCACTTCATCGAATTCTTTTGGTGTACCTACCTAAGGAAACAGAGAGAGCATTCTTTCGTTGTCCTATATTCCAAGTATCTACCTAGATACTATTCATATTTTTTATAACCGTTTCATGAACAGTAATATCGTCTGAAGTTGCTTGCAGAGATTGTATGAAAGTTCTAGGAATACTCGCTCGCTGATGTGATCGGCGCAGGAGGCAGGAGTCAGGAAATAATGATGGAGAACACCAATGTTTGTTACTGCATAAACTGCATTAAAAACATTGCCACATTAGGTTGGAATTTGATTCATACGGTATTAGGTATACCAGTGCCGATCTTACCCCAACATCTTTATCTTAAGTACCTATTTAACTACGGATTGATCTCCAGAAGTCCTACCTACTTATGATAGAAGCCTACCTACCTAATTTGAGATGTCTGTGGGATGGGATCCTACACATGAAAATCAGGGACCGAATTACCGTTATTTTTTTGGTATCGTTACCAATTACCGTTATGATAACGATAAAAAAGTAACGATATTTATAACGATACCCATCAGTCAGTTAACGTTATCTAATAGGATTAGTACCGGTAAACATTACAATTTGTTATACCGGTAATTTATACGCCTATCTCTTTCTATCAATGACGGTGTCTAGCATATTTTTGTGTTAAGTATGACTAGCATCAGCGTGTATAAAATAAATATTGTTTCTGTGCTGCATCCTGCGATATATATAGCCATTTCAGCCGAAAACGTATGATACATGGCGGATCATTAATATTAATTAAAAATTCTATTAAATCAAAAGAACGAAAAGACATAATCGGACTGTCTGTTGAACACACCATTGAATTGTCCTGTGTTGAGCTTGATAAGCATGTTATAGTATGTGTATACAGACCTCCAAGTAACCAGAATCTATCGGTGTTTGATTCTGTAATGGAAGATGTGTTAAAGAAACTTAGTACTAGTAGTAAGTCAATAATAGTATGTGGAGATTTTAATATTAATTTATTGGAAAATAACTCGAATACTGTCAGATTGTTAAGTCTTTTTAGGTCATTTGATTTGTCAAATGTTTTTATTGAACCAACCCGAGTGACAGCTTCTTCTGCCACTTGTATTGATAATGTTTTTTGTAATTGTGATTACTTACACAAAGAAATTGTAAATAAGTTGCCATCTGATCACAGTGGACAAAAAATAACATTTAGCTCCTACATGCCTTTACAAAAAATTCAAATAAGGTTTAGGACAATTACATGTAAAAAGTTAGAGAAATTAAATAATTCTTTGGCCAGTAAGTTATGTGATCAGAATTTTAATAATATAGGTGACCCAAATGAATTCTACGCCGAGTTCTTTTCAATATTAAACGCGCAGTTTAATGACACTTTTCCACTAAAAACTAAAAATATTCACACAAAGTTTTTATTTAGTGACTGGGCGACTCCAGGTATTCGTAAAAGCAGGGAAAAACTTTTTGAACTCTATGGCTTAAAGCAACATATGAATAATACAAACTTTCATCAGTATGTTGCAAAATATTCAAAAACTTTTAAAAGTGTGTGCCAAAAAGCTAAAGCTCTTTATATTAGCAATAAAATAAAATCAGCTGATGATAAAATAAAAACTACCTGGCAAATAATAAATAATGAAACAGGTAGGAAAAAACAGCCTAACACTGAATTTAATTTAGAGACTGCACATGGCCCCATCAACTCAGATGTAGAAATAGCTCAGGAATTTGAAAACTTTTTTTCTAATATTCCCCTTAAAACTACTGAAGCTTTAAATTCATCCCCCACGCTTTCTGCTGCCTTACTTAAAAAGAATGTAAAGGCATGCCCTTTGGAGTTTAGGTTTCAGCATACAAGCCCCCAGGCTGTTATAAAAGCTTTTAGAGATCTTAACATTAAATCAACAGAAGATCTCTGGGGAATGTCTGTAAAAGTATGTAGATCTTTTATCGAAACTATTGCGCCCTATTTAGCTTTCATATTTAACACCAGTGTTGACCAAGGAGTCTTTCCGGATCTTATGAAACATAGTAAAGTAGTACCATTGTTCAAATCCGGTGATAGTAAAGATCCTAATAATTATAGACCTGTGTCAATTCTACCAGTTCTCAGTAAGGTGTTTGAAAAGTTGATGCTCAATCAAATGTTACGTCACTTTAATAAAAATTCCATCTTTCATGAACACCAGTACGGTTTCACCAAAGGGCGTTGCACTACTGACGCCGGTGTTACCCTAATAAAGAACATTTTTAACGCCTGGGAAGAAGCACAAGATGCCATTGGAATCTTTTGCGACCTCTCTAAGGCGTTCGATTGCGTAAACCACGAGACACTTCTGATGAAACTGGAGCACTATGGAATTAGAAAAGCAGCACTTGACTTGCTAAGATCATACCTGAAAGATAGAAAGGTTAAAGTTCAAGTAAACGGCGTAAACTCATTAGGGTCTGAAATGACAATGGGTGTTCCTCAAGGTTCGATATTGGGTCCATTCCTCTTTTTAGTTTACATTAATGATTTACCCCAATTACTTCAAAATCAACCGAAGATGGTGTTATTTGCAGATGACACATGAACACATCGTTAATCTTTAAAATAGACCGACGGTCACAAAATCTTGACGACGTGAATAACTCTATTCTTCAGGTCCAAGATTGGTTTACGGTAAATAATTTAGTACTTAATGAAAAAAAAACCAAATGCATTAGATTTAAATTACCGAATGTTAGAAGTAGCGAATGTGAAATCATATTGAATGGCCAAAAACTAGAATTTATTGATCAGACAGTTTTCCTAGGAATCACGCTAGACGAGAAATTACAATGGGGACCTCATATAACATCTATTGCGGGGCGGCTAAGCTCCGCCGCTTATGCTGTTAGAAAGATAAGACAGTTAACAGATGTAGAAACCGCGCGTTTGGTCTATTTTAGTTACTTCCACAGTATTATGTCATATGGCATTTTACTATGGGGTCGGGCTGCTGACATTGAATCCATTTTTATTTTACAAAAGAGAGCTGTCAGAGCCATTTACAATCTACGTCGTCGCGAATCTCTTAGGGAACTATTTAAAAAGGTTAATATCATGACGGTACCTTGCCAATTCATTTATGAAAATATTATGTATGTAAGAAAAAATCAACATCTTTTTAATAAAATAAGTGATAGGCATAATTTTAATACTAGAAATAAAGATAAATTAGATCAACCTTTTTTTAGATTATCTAAAGTACATACATCTTTTATGGGGTACTGTGTTAAATGCTACAACAAAATACCTTGTGACATATTGCAATTAAATGAAAGAAAATTTAAAACTCATATTAAAAGTACACTTTGTAAACAAGGATATTACAAATTAGAGGATTATATCCAAGATAAGAATGTTTGGAAACATGCTGGTCCTGCTCCATAGGACAATCTAAAAGTCTAGACAAAATCAAACTTGTTCCTAATTTAATTTATATATATATTTTTGATTATGACATCTTATTCTAATCGGGGGGCACGGCAGTGCCCCCGCCAAGTCGAGCGCGAAGCAAACACTGCCGTACCATCCTTTACAGGAACCATTTCGCCGCATTTTCAGGCCCCTATTTGAGAACCTCTGGATAAGACCAGAACGCAGAAATTTTCGTCATCCAGTAAGCTATAATCACATACTTATAATCCAAAATTTCAAGTCTGTAGGTTATTTAGTTCCGAAGTTAAGCGAAAGCAAAGTTTCGCATTTCCGACACTCACTCACTCACTAATCATCAAAATAGAACTAGTACTTCCCATAAACTCAGAGTGCTGAAATTTGGTACAGAGTTAGGGTTTAATGGCCACATAAAGGGAAAACTATAAAAATTAGGATAATCGAAGATCTGAAGTACCTGGTGGGTGACCCTGATTAGAAAACACAAGAGCCCAACCAAACTATTAGAGATCGACATACCGCCTTTACAAAAAATATTTAACTTGGTGGGCCGCTTCATTTGATGTCGAACATTACACAAATTAAATAAACAAAGGAGGATGGGCAAAAATGTATGGAAGCTGGTACCCAAAAAACATGGCAACCAAACAAAATAATTTATATACAGTTTTAAAGGTCTAATTAGATAGAGCAATAGTCGTTGGGGGGGATAGTCTCAGTTCGCTGTCCGTTCAGAGATATACAACCTTTAAAGGTTAGGTTAGGTTATCGTTAGGTTAGGTCATAAGTAACAATAATAGACTCTTGCTTTATCGTGACGTGACTGAATTTTATCTACCTTTTTTTTACCCCGTTTTTCCATTTACACTACGCTGGGGGACGCGGGAACGTACAATCCTTCCGCAACGCCCTAACCTAACCTTAACCTAACCTACATAATGTTAAAGGTTGTATATCTCTGAACGGACAGCGAACTGCGACTATCCTCCTTAAGAACTATTGTTCTACATAATTAGACCTTTCAATCTGTATATAAATTATTTTGATTGGATGTAATTAGTTTTCCGGTACCAAAACGCCCTAACCTAACCTAACCTAAACCTAACATAAATGTATAGTGTTAAAGGTTGTATATCTCTGAACGGACAGCGAACTGGGACTATCCCCCTAACAACTATTGTTCTACATAATTGGACCTTTCAATCTGTTTAAAAATTATTTTGTATATGTAATTAGTTTTCGGGTACCAAAACGCCATAACCTAACCTAACATAAATGTATAGTGTTAAAGGTTGTATATCTCTGAACGGACAGCGAACTGGGACTATCCTCCATAACAACTATTGTTCTACATAATTAGACCTTTCAATCTGTATATAAATTATTTTGATTGGATGTAATTAGTTTTCCGGTACTAAAACGAACTAACTTAACCTAAACCTAACATAAATGTATAGTGTTAAAGGTTGTATATCTCTGAACGGACAGCGAACTGGGACTATCCCCCATATCAACTATTGTTCTACATAATTAGGCCTTTCAATCTGTATATAAATCGGGGGGCACGGCAGTGCCCCCGCCAAGTCGAGCGCGAAGCAAACACTGCCGTACCATCCTTTACAGGAACCATTTCGCCGCATTTTCAGGCCCCTATTTGAGAACCTCTGGATAAGACCAGAACGCAGAAATTTTCGTCATCCAGTAAGCTATAATCACATACTTATAATCCAAAATTTCAAGTCTGTAGGTTATTTAGTTCCGAAGTTAAGCGAAAGCAAAGTTTCGCATTTCCGACACTCACTCACTCACTAATCATCAAAATAGAACTAGTACTTCCCATAAACTCAGAGTGCTGAAATTTGGTACAGAGTTAGGGTTTAATGGCCACATAAAGGGAAAACTATAAAAATTAGGATAATCGAAGATCTGAAGTACCTGGTGGGTGACCCTGATTAGAAAACACAAGAGCCCAACCAAACTATTAGAGATCGACATACCGCCTTTACAAAAAATATTTAACTTGGTGGGCCGCTTCATTTGATGTCGAACATTACACAAATTAAATAAACAAAGGAGGATGGGCAAAAATGTATGGAAGCTGGTACCCGAAAAACATGGCAACCAAACAAAATAATTTATATACAGTTTAAAGGTCTAATTAGATAGAGCAATAGTCGTTGGGGGGGATAGTCTCAGTTCGCTGTCCGTTCAGAGATATACAACCTTTAAAGGTTAGGTTAGGTTATCGTTAGGTTAGGTCATAAGTAACAATAATAGACTCTTGCTTTATCGTGACGTGACTGAATTTTATCTACCTTTTTTTTACCCCGTTTTTCCATTTACACTACGCTGGGGGACGCGGGAACGTACAATCCTTCCGCAACGCCCTAACCTAACCTTAACCTAACCTACATAATGTTAAAGGTTGTATATCTCTGAACGGACAGCGAACTGCGACTATCCTCCTTAAGAACTATTGTTCTACATAATTAGACCTTTCAATCTGTATATAAATTATTTTGATTGGATGTAATTAGTTTTCCGGTACCAAAACGCCCTAACCTAACCTAACCTAAACCTAACATAAATGTATAGTGTTAAAGGTTGTATATCTCTGAACGGACAGCGAACTGGGACTATCCCCCTAACAACTATTGTTCTACATAATTGGACCTTTCAATCTGTTTAAAAATTATTTTGTATATGTAATTAGTTTTCGGGTACCAAAACGCCATAACCTAACCTAACATAAATGTATAGTGTTAAAGGTTGTATATCTCTGAACGGACAGCGAACTGGGACTATCCTCCATAACAACTATTGTTCTACATAATTAGACCTTTCAATCTGTATATAAATTATTTTGATTGGATGTAATTAGTTTTCCGGTACTAAAACGAACTAACTTAACCTAAACCTAACATAAATGTATAGTGTTAAAGGTTGTATATCTCTGAACGGACAGCGAACTGGGACTATCCCCCATATCAACTATTGTTCTACATAATTAGGCCTTTCAATCTGTATATAAATTATTTTGTTTGGATGTAATTAGTTTTCGGGTACCAAAACGCCCATCCTCCTTACACTAAAATATTAATTTCGCTCAAAATTTGGTAAAAATATAATGCAATACAAAAAGAATACGTCCGTACGTATACGTTTCTACAAAAAGAAGTGAAATCCCACCAAAAACATTCTGTAAAAAACTAGCCAAGTCTCAATGGAGCTGCTTGTTTATCTCTAAAAAGTAATGAAATCTAGACAAAGTCGTACCAAGTCTAAGGATCCTTACTGCGATTTATTTATTATTATAGTTAATGTTGTGTGACTTGGCCGTTGAACATTCTTTATACGTTAGTGGGTACAAGTCAAAGTCAAATCATTTATTTCAAATAGGCACATATTTGAAATAAATGATTTGACTTTGACTTTACTTAAATAAATATTGTTTCTGTGCTGCATCCTGCGATATATACTTAAATAAATATTGTTTCTGTGCTGCATCCTGCGATATATACTTAAATAAATATTGTTTCTGTGCTGCATCCTGCGATATATACTTAAATAAATATTGTTTCTGTGCTGCATCCTGCGATATATACTTAAATAAACCGATTAAGTGCGAGTCGGACTCGCGCACCGAGGGCTCCGTATTTTGTATCTCCTAAGATATTCATTGAAATCAAATGATGAAAAGGGCAATTTTGTTCAAAATTAAATACTTGTGAAGAATAAAGGATTTATTTGTATAAGGATTATTATCATATTTATAAAAAGTTATTTTAAACAATACAGTATTATTCCATATCCAACTTTGCCAACTATGCCCAAGTTTGCCTATTTCGTTTCAATTACGATATTTCGCGTTTGCTTAGTTTTTTCTTATTTTCTACCATTTGGTAGTGACGTTACATTATTAGGGCGACATATTTTTCATTTTTTGTAACGATACCTTCATTGTTAGTCTGTCAGTTGTGCGACAAACAGCGGAGGGAGTAGGAGAAAATTTTTAGTGTCTTGTAACTTTTGAAGTTTTAGCTAAAGAAAAGGTGTTTTCGTGCAGCTATAACATCCCAGGGTAAGAAAATTTATCTACTTTCCATATGGGAACTATATTTTCTATCACCAAAATTTATATTTGTCATCAAGTTGTATCACCTAATAAATAGATCTATCGCTACGAAATATTTTCGTTCTCAGATAAACAAAAATTGTTCCCAGGTATGAATTATCAAATTAATGTTAATATATGTGTAAAATAAGAGATCGATAACCAATAAAATTATATTGCATTACATGAATATAAACTTCGTTCTTATAATAACAGTTTTGTTACTTGAAATGGACATTATCGAGAACCGAATTAGTTACGAGGTTAATTATTTAAAAAAAAATGCTTAGGTTAGGTTAAAACTGTGACCTCCTACGCACGAGCCGAGCGAGCGAAGCGAGCGGTGCCGCGGCAGCGGCCGGCGAGTGCCAGAAACGACTAAATTTTAAAGAAAAAAAATATGGAAAAAGAGATTATTTTTTTTTTAAATTATTATAGTCCTTATATCTCAGGATTTTAGGTGATTTATTGTGGAGCTGATTTTGCATTGTTTGGTGACTACATTTTGGTGACAGATCTACTATTTGGAGGACAAACCCTATTATTTAAGAAACACAAAACTAATTAAATTGGTGATAGCTTAAATGATACCCTTTCCATATTGCTTGATATTTTTATTAAAAGGACACGATTTCATTAAAATAACTTATTAAGCAATGTTGTGCACTGTTTTGGAAACTTGAGTGACACAACTTTGCCTGGGTCTAGGGTTGTCACTAGTCGGATTTTAATATTGATACATTTTTACTATGGCATATTTGCATGAAATTTGCACAGCTTGGAACCCGGTTAAATCGAAACTCAAGAGCTTGCACGCACAAAATTTCCTTCGTTTTACGATATTTTAATTTTATTGCATAAATTGTTAATATTCCGAAATCTGGTGAAGCCACTGACTTCTGTAAAACAGGTATCACCTAGCGGGTTAGGGCTTCAATTGAAAATGTTACATCTTTTTAATGTCAATAAATCATTCTTTATTTTTATTTCGACAGTTATGTTTTTAATCGCTTGTAAGGGTGAGGCAGAGGTGTATCTCTGCCTAACCCTTCGGTGGTTAACTCATTACAGGCGTGATTTTCGGCAAAAATTCCGAAGAATACACAACGAAGCAGGAAAAACCAGGAGCTCGTAGTTTGAGTGTTTGTAATTCTGAATAACGGCATGATTTAAATAGATTTGGGTTCTACCTGGCAAGGCATAAGGTCTGTTTTCCATCTGAAAGTCTTTAAAAGCCGTAATAATAAATAGGTTCAGAGATACGAACAAAAAACCTCAAAATCCAGGCAAAGTTACAGCATTTTACGGTACGAACTTACGACTGAATTTATGTTATTTTTAATAAGGTACGCAAAAACTTGGTTTTGCTGCACTCAAACGCCGCACGTTTGTATGGAAAAATGCTAACTAGTGCAGCTTTAGTAAATAAATAAATAGTGTTTTATTGCAGGCAAAATACTCGTAATACCCGTTAATGTATGAATCATATATTATTTTAATTGATTTGCGAACGTAGGAGTGAAATTGCGATAGGATAAAGGCGCATACAACGTTTTATTATTTATTCAATAATAGTACAATTATTATACAAGCTATCGCGTCGATCGTATTTATAAGCGGCGTCGGTCGTGTAAGTGCGAAGCTAGTGCGGGCGGTCAGCCCGCGACAGCAGGCGCAGGCCGCGCCGCAGCAGCACGGGCCGCCCGGGCCGCACGGTCGGGCCGGGCCGCACGGTCGGGCCGGTACGCACGGGCCGCATGCCGCGAGCGCCGCGCGACGCCACGATGACGCGCGTGTAGCCGCGCGAGCCCGACGTCACCGTCACGGGGCTGGCGGCCGGCTCGTCCGGCGCGGGCTCGTCGTCCGCGAACACGATGGGCAGCCGCATGATGTCCGCGACATGCAGCGCGGGCGCGGGCGGGGGCGCGGGCGGCGCGGGCGCGGGGGGCGCGGGCGAGGGCGCGCGGCGCCGCGGCGGCAGCAGCGCCAGCGGCGTGGCGCCGGAGCCGCGCGAGACCACGCGCCCCGCGTGCGGCGCCTCCGGGCACGGCGCGGGGCCGCGCCGTCCCGATAGCTCCCCGACCGGTTCCGTCGGCCTTTCAGATCTGGAATCGTGTCATTGATGTAACGAGTTCTCGAGTCTTAAAATGTCAAGCGAAGATATATAAATAATATGATGGCGGCCTCACCCGGCGGGTCCGGCTCGAGGCGCGTCGGGCGCGGGCCGCGCGGCGCTGGGCAGATGCGCGTAGTCCTCCTCGTCGTCGGCGCGCTCGCCGCGGGCCGTGCGCGCCTCGCGTCTGCGCGCCCGCTCGCGCGCGGGGCTCGCGCGGCACTCGTCGGGCGCGCTCGTCGCTATCTCAATCGCCCAGCGCGCGCACTCCTCCTGCAGCGCGGCGACACGTGAGTGTCGTGCGACGTCGAAGCTTATCGTTTCACCCGCGTAAGTGTCGATCCCGTGGGAATATCGGGATAAAAAGTAGCCTATATGTTAATCCATGGTGTTAGCTACCTCCATACAAAATTTTATCAAAATAGGTGCAGCCGTTTGAGCGTGAAGAGGGAACAGACATATAAACGCACAAACTTTCGCCTTTGTAATATTAGTGTGATGGAACTCTATACGGGGCGGACTACGGTCGCGGTATTAAATCTGTTACTAAATGGTCGGCAGACCGGTGTATACGACGCACAGATTTCGTACGCAGCGAACCATATCTGCCGTCCGGCCCGTATTTAGTTCGACGGTTCGACTGTCCGCTACTGCTCACCGCTACGGCCGCATCCAGTACGTGCTGCGGCAGGCGGCGCCGGCGCCGGTGCGCGGCCGGCAGGCGCAGCGCGTCGTCGGCGCCGCGCAGCTCCAGCACGCGGCGCGCGCCCCCCTCGCCGCGCGCCCCCCGCGCCCCCCGCGCCACCTCGCGCGCCGCGCCGCGCCAGCACTGCGCCGCGCCCGTGCCCGCCACCAGCAGCATGGGCAGCCGCACCTGCGCACGCGAGCGTCAGCGGGCCGCGGCTCCGTGACATCGAGGACATGGCATGGAGGCGCGGCTCCGTGACATCGAGGACATGGCATGGAGGCGCGGCTCCGTGACATCGAGGACATGGCATGGAGGCGCGGCTCCGTGACATCGAGGACATGGCATGGAGGCGCGGCGCGTGTCGCCTCGTCGACAGTAACCTGACCATAAGTTGGTGCGCGACGGGGCGGCGGCGGTAAGCACCGTTGTTATATGAAAAAATTGCGTTGCGCTGAGATATATGGATATCGATATAATTGTTAGTTTTTCTAAATACGAAATTATATTAAGAACCTATTTTACAAGAATTAATACATTTATTTCAGTTTCCCGAAAGATCCAGAAATGAAAAATAAATGGATAGATGCAACTGAACACAGGGAAAATAATTGTAATTTGTTCTTTACACTTTAAAGAGGTTATTAGTACAGCCAGGTGCAAAAATATTATGCATGTTTACTTGATAATAAAAACAAGAGAGGAATTTCAAGTTTTTTTTTTTATGGTTGTACACGTATTTTTATGGTAGAACACGTATTTTTGTACTTTCTTATCTTTTTAAAGGGGATTGAAGATTTTCATATGGAGCCTATCTGTATATCGTCCTATCTATATAAATCTATAATTATAATATTATGTATCCTTTACATATATATCGATTTATATAGGTTTCATGCGTAGTCGCCTATCTGAAAAAAAAATCACAATGGCGGACAGATAAGTATGCCAAGGATCTTCAAAGCCCTTTGAAGTTAAAAAAATATATTATTATCAATAATTTATTCATAATTATGTTCAATATGAAAAGATAAAAAGTCTGCCCCACCGTATTTCTAGATGTGGCACAAGCTTTTGATAGTTTGCCATAAGTAAGGGTTTGATATACAAGACGTAGCGTTGGAAGGCCTCCCACAAGGTAGACCGACGACCTTGTGAAGGCCGCAGGAACCCGTTGGATGCGAGAAGCACAGAACCGGTCGAAATGGAAGTGCTTGGGGGAGGCCTATGTCCAGCAGTGGACGTCTTTTGGCTGAAATGATGATACAAGCTAAACTGCTGCCCAATGATTTTGCCGATATCCTGCAAACATTACAGATAGAACTAGCTTCTGCCCGCGACTTCGTCCGCGTGAAATTTCACCCTCTTAGGGGTGGAATTTCAAAAAACCTTTTATTAGTGGATACCTACTTTTCACAAAGAACACACCCTCCAAATTTCATGTCTCTAGAACCAGTGGTTTAGGCTGTGTGATTTGAATTTTATATACTACTAGCACTTTGCCCGCGACTTCGTACGCGTGTATTTCGTACTTTCCTTTTCCTCTAAAAAATTCGAAAATGTATGTTTATGATCTTTATCATTTATTTATATAAATAAGTATTTGGGCCAATTTTTAAGTTTATAGATCAAATGGATCAGATTTTGTAATAAAAAAACTGTATCCCGGCTTTTAACCCCCTCAGGAGTGGAATTTAGAAAAGTCGTTTGGGATGTGTTCATTACTTGACTCAAAGATTATTTATATCAATTTCCGAATTAATCGAACCACGCAGTAAAATCCTAAAATTCCTAAAATCCTGTAAAATTAACTAAGTACCCCTTTTCACGTAGTTAAGGTTAGATTTTCGAAAAACCCTGATACTTACACGTTATTCTTTATTTTTGGTCAGTATAAATACTGAGTTTGGAGTTAATCGGGCCGCGCGTTAAAATTCTTCCATACAAATTTTGACACCCCCCAATTCTCCTTTAGGGGGTAGTTTAGAAAAAACAAAAAATGCTAAACTTCATAATTTACCTAAATAAGTATTCGTGCCAAGTTTAAAGTTTATTAACTCAAGGAATAAGATTTTTCATACAAACAAAATCACCCCTTTTCACCCCCTTAAAGGTTGAATTTCCAAAAACCCCTTCTTACTGCTCCCGTACATAATAAAAGGAAACCGTGTGCAAAATTTCACATTCCTAGTCCCAGCAGTTTCGGCTGTGCGTTGATATATCACCCAGTCAGTCAGTTTAATGTTATCAAAGATGATATCTCTGATAGTGTCACCGACCTATTGAAGTTAAATTGTAAGAAAATAATTTTGTGTGCTTTTCCATATTTTTTTTTTTTTTACATGCATTTCTTAGTTAGTCACCATAGTGACAAGTTTATATTTTTTGATACCAACATTTTTGTTGATAAGTTAAGGTCGACTAGAGATACTGTGTATCTGCCCATTAGTTTTAGACGTAAAATAGCTAGGCTAATAGCACTTAATATTAACCCAGACATAATTAGTATGTCGAAGTCATCCATAATTAGCACCACAATTAGTAATAGTACTAATGCTAAGGTGGTTAGCTCAGATATTTTAAACTAGTTTGTAAGACAACAGAAGGTACCAATAACAGTATAGTTACACTTAATAACAAAAAGGTATTTTCTAGCAATAAAATAGTGAACTGTAGAAAAGGGGCTAAGCAGAAATCCTTGAAATTATTTCATCAAAATATTCAAGGTTTTTCTTCCAAACAATTGGAAATTGAGTTGTTTTTAGAAAAAACAAAGTTTGACATTATTTGTATAACTGAGCATTGGTTAAAAGATTCTGAAATGTTAATTAACTATGACAATTATAGTGTGGCCAGTTGTTTTAATCGAAAGTCAATGCTGCGTGGTGGTTCACTAATCCTAATTAAAAGTTGTATTAAATTCAAACCTCGTAAAGACATAGTTGAACTATCAGTTGAACATAGCATTGAACTGTCTTGTGTTGAGCTAGATAAGCATGTTATAGTGTGCGTTTACAGACCCCCAAATTATCAAAACTATTCTATATTTGAGTCAGTAATGGAAGATGTTTTGGCAAAACTTGCAACTGGTAATAGGTCAGTAATTATCTGTGGTGACTTTAATATTAATATTTTAGAAAATAATTTAAATACCAGTAGATTATTAAATTTGTTTAAATCGTTCAATCTGTCAAATGTGTTTGTAGAACCAACCCGAACAACTACAACTACTGCTACATGTATTGATAATGTGTTTTGTTGCTGCGACTATTTAGATAAAGCCGTTGTTAATTATCTCCCGTCCGATCACAGTGGTCAAACTGTAAGTTTTGAGTCCAACATGCCAATACAAAAAGTGCAGATCCAATCCAGACCAATATCATCAGGTAATTTAAATAAATTTAATAGCACTTTATCTTGTAAATTAAGTAATCAGAACCTTACAGTGAACAATGTTAATATTTTGTATAATGAATTCTTTTCGGTAGTCCAAACCGAGTTCAATAATTCTTTTAAGAAGATCACTAAAAGTATCAGCCCTAAGTTTTTATTTTGTGACTGGGCAACTAAAGGACTTAGGAAAAGTAGGGAAAGACTTTTCGAGCTGTATGGCCTTAAGCCTTATATTAACACGGAAACTTTTAATAAGTATGTTGCTACTTACTCTAGAACTTTTAAGAACGCTTGTAAAGCAGCTAAAGCCTTATTCATTAGCAACAAGGTTAAATCAGCAGACAATAAAATAAAGACGGTTTGGAAAATTATAAATAATGAAACGAACAGGAATAAAAAGCATAATTCTGATTACACACTACAGACGTCAAGCGGTCTCATTTCCGATAACAAAGAAGTGGCTCAAGAATTTGTAAATTTCTTTACTAGTATCCCACTCAAAACAACTGAAACTTTAAATTCCTCGCCCTCCCTCGCTTTTGATTTAGTAAGGGCGAACGTTTCAGCCTGCTCGGTTGAATTTAACTTTAGGCATATTAACCCCTTAACAGTAATTAAAGCTTTTAAGCAAATTAAGATCAAATTGACAGAAGATCTTTGGGGAATGTCCATTAAGGTCTGTACCTCCATAATTGAGACTATTGCGCCTTACTTAGCCTTAGTATTTAATTCGTGCGTGGATCAAGGAGTCTTCCCCGATTTAATGAAATACAGTAAGGTAATACCACTTTACAAATCCGGGGATAGTAAAGACACCAATAATTATAGACCCGTATCCGTTTTGCCGGTTTTCAGCAAGGTGTTTGAAAAGATAATGCTTAATCAAATGCTCAATCATTTTAACACGAATAAAATCTTACACGATCAACAGTATGGTTTCACCAAAGGGCGTTGTACGACCGACGCCGGTGTAACTTTATTAAAACACATTTTTAACGCGTGGGAAGAGGCCCAAGACGCAATAGGAATCTTTTGTGACCTCTCCAAGGCATTTGATTGCGTCGATCACGAAACCTTGCTTTTGAAACTTGAGCATTACGGACTTGGAAAACTTGCGCTCAGTTTAGTTAGTTCTTATTTAAATGATAGGCAACAACAAGTTCAAATAAATGGTGTCAATTCACTTGGTTTAATAGTAAAAATTGGTGTGCCACAGGGCTCAATATTGGGTCCTTTCCTCTTTTTAGTGTATATTAATGATCTTCTCCATTTATTAAAAAATCAACCCCAAATGGTGTTATTTGCTGATGACACTTCCTTAATTTTTAAGGTAAATAGACGTGCTACAAATTTTGACGACGTAAATAATGCCCTACTGCAGGTTCAAAATTGGTTCACTGCTAATAATTTAGTATTAAATGGAAATAAAACTAAGTGCATAAGATTTTCTTTACCAAATGTCAAGAGTAGTGATTGTGAGATAATATTGAATCAAGAGAAACTGGAATTCGTCGATAAAACTGTTTTCCTGGGGATCACGCTCGACTCAAGGCTACAATGGGGTCCTCATTTAACATCTCTTGCAGGACGGCTAAGTTCAGCAGCTTATGCTGTCAGAAAAATCCGTCAATTTACTGATGTAGATACCGCGAGACTAGTCTATTTTAGTTACTTTCATAGTATCATGTCTTACGGTATTTTACTTTGGGGACGGGCTGCAGACATCGATTCTATTTTTATTCTGCAGAAAAGAGCCATCAGAGCTATATATAATCTCCGCAGGCGCGATTCTCTAAGGGAACTGTTTAAGGAAATTAACATCATGACGGTGCCTTGTCAATATATCTACGAAAACATCATGTATGTAAGGAAAAACTTACATCTTTTTAGTAAAAGAGGTGAAAGACATAATTATAGTACTAGAAATAGGGACCTATTAGTTCAACCAGGTTTCAGACTGGCTAAAGTAGATTCATCTTTTATGGGGTACTGTTTAAAATGTTATAATAAAATACCTCCCCACATTCTTCAACTGAATGAGACAAAATTCAAGTCTTGTATAAAACGCACACTATGCAGTCAGGCATATTATAAGTTAGGGGATTACATCGCTGATAAAAATGCCTGGCTCAATGCTGGTCCTGCTCCACAACCACAACTAATTGATTGACACTTGAAAGTATTGTTGGAGCTGCTGAAGATTGTAAGACTATCTTTGTAGTTAATTTCAATATTTGGAAGAGGTGCTTCCCTTTTTCTTTTTTTGTGTTTCTGACATTACGAACATAACTTTTTTAATTTTAGTTTTGTATAATTTAGAATCTTTTTTTTTTTTTATTTTGTAAATGTAAGAACCATGTTTCCGTTTATTATGATTTTTGATGTTGACTTGAAATAGCATGGCAGTTGAGAACGTGTCATGCTCACTTAAATGTCTCACCGATGGTGGCGCGTGTGTTGGATCATTCGGTTCCCTACAAAATGGTTGAGCTGGATGGTGCTGATCCACGCGTCATGTTCGTGAACGGGCGCCGTCGGTTGAGACTGGTCATCTCTTAACTGCCAAGGCTTATTTTTAATCTTATGTCTTGAATTGTTTCTTCATTTCTGTCTTTTTTACATTGTTCTCACATATAGAAGCAACAAGAATAATGTACCCAGGATTTTGTAATATCTTGATTTAAAAGAGTGTCCATGGAGTTTCTTGCCCGTTCTTCTCCATAGAGATCTACGCTTTGGAATGGGTAACTAGCTTCAACTTTCTGACTAACTGACAGACTATTTAATTTTGACAATTCAAAAGTGCCTGTACAAGGTTTAATTGAAATAAATGATTTGAGTTTGAGTTTGAGTTTGAGTTTACCATTTTATATTATAAGAAGAAGAAGATTCGAAGATGAAAAATTATTAAGGCTGCACCGAGCGCACAGTGGCGCCCTCATCATTTGTTTGGTTATTTCTTTTATTTTATTATAATCACTAAAACGGAAAATAGTGGCCACTATTATCCGTTTTAGTGATTATAATAAAACTAAACAATTTAAAACTACCGTTTATACTAATATTAACGTATAATCTTGTGGAGCACAACTTAATGTGCTTATTTTCTGCATTTTCGTTCTAAAATAAAAGAAATAACCAAACAAACGATGAGGGCGCCACTGTGCGCTCGGTGCAGCCTTAAAGCTAGCGTGCCACAAGGTAGTGTGTTGAGTCCAGTGGTCCACCCAAAACCCAGAAAACACTTCTCTTTTTACCCGACTGCGCGACGCAAAGGAGTGGTAATGTGTTCATCAGCCTATGTATGCATGTATGTATGTATGTTTGTATGTTCCTTTGAAGCACTATACAGACCAAACGCCTGGGCCGATTTTTATGATTCACACGTCAATCGATTCCTCTTAGTCCGGCGAGTGTCACTAAAGACATGACGTTAGTGAAAATTCAATATGTCGACTACTATGTATGTATGTATGTCTTCAAAAAAAATTTTTTTTTCTCAAAACCTGTCGTGTGGGTGGGTTATCAAAATAAAAGGCTTTAAAAGATGATTACAAAAATATAAACAACTTTATGGTTAAAAGTAATTCGAAGTGACAAATCGTAAAAAACACGTACCAAGAACTAAATCGTCAGCGAAATCTTTCACATTTTTGTAAACTAAAAAGCTGGAAATAAAAAAAGTTATAAAAAAAAATAAAAACCCGACTGCGGTAAAAAACTTAAGTTAAAAGAACTGAAAAGCTAAAAACAAGCCCATTTTAAATTAAATAAAAGTTGGAAGCAGGCGGGACCCATTTGAATTTGAAAATATAATAAAAATGGTATGGGTCCCGCCTGCTTCCAACTTTTATTTAATTTAAAATGGTCTTGTTTTTAGTTTAGTTTAAGTTTTTTACCGCAGTCGGGTTTTTATTTTTTTTAATAACTTTTTTTTTTTGGTGTTGATTATCGATATTTTTATCGATCAAATATTTATATTAACCCATCTTCCCTAGAATTGCATGTGTGCATTCAGTGACTATCTATACTTTCTAGTGCCCGCCCCTTTCGAGCATGTGTGCAATTAGATATCACAAAAGTGTTACGCTTGTTTTCGTGCCAAAAAAGCCGCCCCTTTTGATAATGTAATAATAATAATAATCGTTAGGCGGTTGGGTCAAGGGCCTGATTCAGAAGGCAGTACTCCTCGATACGGCTCGCATTGTGAGGAGGTTCCTGTCTCTGGAGCCCTAACCACCGGTAGCTTGGACCCTGCTCCCGACACCGGCGGATCGCTATTTTTTTATATTTTTAAATGTTTTTTATACTTATTTTATAATTTAAGAAATATTTAAAAATGTAATTAGATGTGTAACTAAACAAATACTTAAACGAAAATAATAATAATAATATTCCACAACTATCACACAACGCCGTCTAGTCTCAAGCTAAGCAGAGCTTGTGTTATGAGTACTAGACAACTGATAAACATACTTATATATTTCTAAATACATACATATATAGATAAATTACACCCAGACACAGAACAAATGATCATGCTCATCACACAAACATTTGTCCTGGGTGGGAATCGAACCCACGACCTCCGGCATAGCAGTCATAGTCACTGACCACTAGACCAACAGGCCAGTCAATGTGTGACGTATCTACTTCTTTTGTTTTTGTGAGAGTTTCCGAGGCGGGGAAAATGTGGCGACACCTATATCTCTCTGATATCTATGGTCGCGGGTCTCACCTCGGCCAGCGCGTCGTCGGGCGTGTCGCGCGCGCCCTCGGCCGTCAGCAGCGGCGGCGCCAGCAGTAGCAGGCCGCGCACGCGCGTCGCGCCCCCCGCGCCCCCCGCGCCCCCCCGCGCCCGCCAGCGTCGCGCCGCCCGCGCCCGCTTGCGTCGCGCCGCCCGCGCCCGCCAGCGCCGTCGCCAGCGCCGCGCCCGCGCCGATGCCGCCCAGGATCACCGGCCGCTCCCTGCGAGTGACGCTCACCGATGTGACGATCACGAGAGTGACGGTCACGCGATCGAATCGAAAAAAAAAATGTTGCGGCGGTTTGTTTTCATTCGGTACCGCGTCGCCCTCGCACTCACCCGGCCTCCACCAGCGTGTCGGCCAGCGCGGCGCGCGCGCTGCCCGCCAGCGCCGCGCACCACGCGTCCGGCGCCGCGCCCCCCCCCCGCGCCCCCCCCCCGCGCCCTCGGCGCCGCCCAGCACGCGCGTGTACACCAGCGCGCCCAGGCGCCGCGTCCAGCGCGCGTCCAGCTTCGCACGCCCGCAGCTCAGCCACACTAGCCACGGGCTCGAGTCGCAGCCCAGCGCCGGCCCCACCGCCGCCAGCGGGTCGCGGCGCGGCGGCGGCGCGCGCCCGCCCATCGCGCGCTCCGCCAGGCGCGGCGCGGCGCGGCGCAGCTCGCTCGCTAGCTCGTCGTACAGGCGCCGCTCCGCGCGCGGCATGTAGGCGTGCAGCGTGGCGTGCAGCCAGGCGCCGGGCCGCTGCGCATGCGCCGCCGGGTGCGCCGCCGCGGCCGCGAGCGCCAGGCGCAGGCGCCGCGCAGCCGTGCGCGCCGCGTCGCCGGCCGCGCCGCGCGGGCCCGCCAGGCGCTCGAGGCGCATGCGGCGCAGCGTGTCGAGCGCTTGCTCGGCGAGGCGCGCGTGCACGGCGCTGGGCGCGAGCGCCGTGACGCGCGCCTCCCAGTCGTCGTCGTCGTGCTCGTCGTCGGAGTGGTCGGCGCGCTCGGGCGAGCGGTCGGCGGGCAGCTCGGGCGGCGGAGGCTCCACGCGCTCCACGTCCACATCGCTGCGCTCGACGGACAGGCGCGGCCCCAGTAGCACGCGCACGTGCGCGGCGGGCCCGTGAGAGGCGCCCCGCGCGCGCGCGTACGAGTGCTCCACCCACACGCCGGAGCGCGGCTCCTGCGGACATCGGGGGTGAGTGTCGGGCGCACTCGGCTGCCCTCGAGCGACTCGGCGAATACTCACATGTCCGCCGGCGAGCGCGTGCACGTAGGCGACGAGGCGCTCGTGAAGCGCCGTCGCCTCGGCACTCGCGTAGTCTGTCGCCTCGCCCGCCTGCATCGACCACATCTTATGTTACACATAAAGGGTGATTTTATCCACCTATCTCATCACCACCATCACACAACACCACACATCCCTCTTATAGCGTTGTCATCTCAGCTACATGCAATTGCCTTTTATTCATCTCTATTGTAGCTCAACATTCTGTCTGATCCATACAAGACAGCAGATCTAATTATGGTTTTCATCCATCCTGTGTCAATTCTGTGCTTAAGAGCCTATACTACCTCAGCTAAAATTCACTCTTTATCTCGCTCGCACGATACTGCTCGCGGCCTGTGTGAAAGCGAGACAGAGTACGGTGCTGGGCGGGAGGCAGCGCCAATAGTTTAGGTATTTGCTTTTTACGGTGAAAATAAAGGTAATTCAAAAAAACTAACTTACATAAGACCTGCTTTATAGTTAGTTCAGTTAGTATGCAAAGTTTCATGATCTAATTTGAAGTATTTTTTGAATACCAGCGGTTTATTGTTCGGTTTGGAGGTAACTTTGGAATATTTTTCTATCGAGAAAATTTTATGGAATCGTGTTTTCGTCTAACATAAGACCTTACATTAATCCTCAACTTTAGCATATATTTATTTCAAAATTAATGCTGCGGAATTTTCGACATAGCGGAGGATCATGCTAAGCCATTTGAGGTAGTATAGGCTCTTAACTATCCAATCAACATCGCCATCGCTTTGCACGAGTGCACCGAGATAACGACAGTCGGAGCAGACTGGGAGAAGCGCCCCATCAAGCGCTTTGGCTCCAGAACTGGAGAGACCGCCGAAATTGCAGAATATAGGTATATTCCGTTTTGGTTCTGCTGATTCTCAAGCCAACATTCTCCAGCTTCAGTTGCCATTTCTCCAATCCGCTCTGGATCTCAGATCCATCTTCACCGACAAGAAAATTGTCATCGGCGAACAGAATGCACCAGGATCCCTCTTTCTGTATGTCCGACATCAGAGCGTCCATAATCAACGGAAGAGGTGAAAGCCGATCCATGGTGCAAGTCTACAGCCACACTGAACTCATCGATATTGTCAGCAGCCAACCGGACATATGTACGAGATTGACTGTGCATAGCACGAATTACTCTACATACTTCCTGGGCACACCTTTCTCTTTCAAAGCCCACAACAGCACATCCCGAGATACCCTATCATACGCTTTCTCCAGATAAATGAACACCGTGTGCAAGGTCTTGTGTGAATATTATACCCACCAAAAACATAAATGTAAAAAAGGAAAGCCAAGTTCAATACAAAAATTATGCTTGGCTGTGGGCTTCACCGCAAAAAGAATGGAGATCTAAATGAGTGCCAAGTTCTATGCAAAATACAAATACCTATGTATTTATAGGAACAAAACTTTTTAACAAAAAAGAAAAACCGAGTCCAACAAAAACACTACAAAGTGAAAAATAACTTTAATTTCGGAAGTTGGTGTCTTTGGATCTGTATTTTAGTTTTTTGCCACCGAATTCCGAAATTAAAGTTATTTTTCACTTTGTAGTGTTTTTTTTGGAAGTCGGTTTTTCTTTTTTGTTAAAAAGTTTTTATTTCCCGCTTTTTAGTGGGTCTGTTTATAATTTATCTAAGTTACAATAGCCTAATTTCAACTTGCTCATCGCCTTTACCAAAATATTGCTTTTCCCGATGCAGGGAAATTCATTGTTGAGAGTTCTCCTGGTATTTCACCATCAGCTCCATTTCACCAATCACATTGTGATGAGCATAACTTGCTTAGCAACCATAATAAAGTAATCGAATCGCAACCCATGAAATACTTATTATTGAGTAGTTCCGGTGGCCATCTGTGGTCTTCATCATCAGTTCCACTTCACCAAATAGTGCTTTTCGAGAGCAAATGCACGAGTTACTATAAAAAATACCCAAATCGCTATAGGTGTGCCTATAATATTTGAAGAGTTCCTTCGATTTCTCCAGGATCCCATCATCAGATCCTGACCTGATGACAATGGGACCACCTGGAAAGAATACCCTTTCAAACAAAAAAATATTTTTTGAAATCGGTCCAGCCATCTTCGAGTAATCGGGGAACATACATAAAAAAAAAAGGTTCCGACGAATTGAGAACCTCCTCCTTTTTGAAGTCGGTTAAAAATAACATTATGAACAATTATTAAACTCTATTTCTTTCCTTTATTGGATACCTATAACAATTACTGTTATTTTAAAAATGTGAGATCTTAAAGTAGGTTAGATTTGACTTCCCCCCCGGTGGGTTCCCGCATTGTCGAGGCGGGGGGGCTCAGTAGCCGTGGCTTGGACACCCACGGTGAAGCGAAGAGGAACCCAAGGAGGGGCCGCTCGTCAGGGCTTTTGCCGACAAGCCGACGACGTAGCGGCCAACATGTAGGTTGCGGTGCCGCTTGGGCGACATCGCAACTGAGGCGGGCCGCGATGTCGTACCGGAGGCATCGCGGCTGAGGGTTGGAGGCCGCGGCGGGAGAGGAGTGCCGGTATTACGGTGCGCCGTTCTCCCTACCTTCCGCGGCCTTGACGGGGTCGCCACCGTTCGATGGCGGACGCGGTGGGGCCGCAGGGGAGGAGGAGTGTTGGTATGACGTTGGCCACTCTCCCTATCCTCTGCGGCCGAAAATTGGCAGGCGGCGGGGCCAATGACCTGACCCGTCGCAGGGGGACCAAGGGTGGCAGAGACGGGGTCGTCTGGCGCCCATGTGCTGGTTTGGTCCCTGGGGTGGTCACGGCGTGCTATGTGTTCTGGTGCGCCGGTGATGGGGAGTACTCCCCGGAGGAGGGTCCGGTGACGGACAGCCGCGGCGGGTTCACGGATGAGTGCTAACGCGTGCCCGTGTTCCCGCCATAAGCGGCAGAGGTGGACACCGTGGAGTTTTAGTGGGTTAGAGTCCCACATAACTGCACTATCTCCCCGTGGTAGTGCAGAATGCATGAGCATTTCTCCACGTAAAAAAAAAAAAAAAAAAAAAAAAAAAAAAAAGGTTAGATTTGACTTGGCCAGTTTTCATTACATCAGTCATTTTATAAAGTTATTCGACATTATGTACTTATTTTTTTTTTTGATTCTGATAAAAACTGGCCAAGTCAAATCTAACCTACTTTAAGACCTCACATTTTTAGGGTTCCGTACCACAAGGGTAAAAACGGAACCCTATTACTAAGACTTCGCTGTCTGTCCGTCCGTCCGTCCGTCTGTCTGTCACCAGGCTGTATCTCAAGAACCGCGGTAGCTAGACAGTTGAAATTTTCACAAATTATGTATTTCTGTTGCCGCTATAACAACAAATACTAAAAACAAAATAAAATAAATATTTAAGGGGGGCTCCCATACAACAAACGCGATTCTTTTGCCCTTTTTTGCTCGATATCAATAATGGCAACAGGTAGGCAATTGAAATATTCACAAAATACTCAGTTGTATTTTTACTTTAATAATAAATAATAAAATCAAAATAAAATAAATATTTAAGGGGGGCTACCATACAACAAACGTGTTTTTTTCGGCGTTTTTGCCTTGTGGTACGGAACCCTTCGTGTGCGAGTCCGACTCGCACTTGGCCAGTTTTTTTTAAATAACAGTAATTGTTATAGGTATCCAATAAAGGAAAGAAATAGAGTTTAATAATAATTGTTCATAATGTTATTTTGTTCCTATAAATACATATTTTGATTTTGCATAGAACTTGGTACTCATTTAGATCTCCATTCTTTTTGCGGCGAAGCCCACAGCCAAGCATAATTTTTGTATTGAACTTGGCTTTCCTTTTTTTACATTTATGTTTTCGGTGGGATAATGTATTTCTGTTGCCGCTATAACAACAAAAACTAAAAACAAAACAAAATAAATATTTAAGGGGGGCTCTCATACACAACAAACGTGTTTTTAGGGTTCCGTAGCCAAATGGCAAAAACGGAACCCTTATGGATTCGTCATGTCTGTCTGTCTGTCTGTCCATCCATATTTCACAGCCACTTTTTTTTCAAAACTATAAAAACTACACTGTTGAAACTTGGTAAGTAGATGTATTCTGTGAACCGCATTAAGATTTTTACAAAAAAATAAAAAAAAAACAATAAATTATGGGGGTTCCAATACTTAGAACTGAAACACAAATTTTTTTTTTCATCAAACCCATATGTGTGGGGTAGTATCTATGGATAGGTCTTCAAAAATGATATTGAGGTTTCTAATATCATTTTTTTCTAAACTGAATAGTTTGCGCGAGAGACACTTCCAAAGTGGCATAATGTGTAACTTCTAAAATAAGAGAATGATAAAACTAAAAAAAATATAAGATGTACAGTATCATGTAAACTTCCACCGAAAATTGGTTTGAACGAGATCTAGTAAGTAGCTCGCCGGTGAAAATTTAAAAACATATGATGGTACGGAACCCTCGGTGCGCGAGTCCGACTTGCTCTTGTCCGGTTTTTGCCTTGTGGTACGGAACCCTTCGTGTGCGAGTCCGACTCGCACTGGGCCAGTTTTTTTTACCTTTCTCTTCCATTCTTTATGAATCTTCTTCTTATTTTCTTTCAAACCATCATTCTCGTTCTCTACACCCTGCCACTCCTTAAACGCAATTTTCTTTTCTTTAAGCATCTTTTGCAATCTTCATTCCACCACCAAAATGGGCTTGTTTTTAGCTTTTCGGTTGTTTTATAACTTATGTTTTTTACCGCAGTCGGGTTTTTTAGTTTTTTTAATTGCTTTTTTTTATTGTTTGAAATTAACAATTTTAACACGTCCCGTTCCATATTGATTTAGTACCTACTAGTTAAATAGGGTAATGAACATGATAACATAAGCAACGGCTGCGGATCTTACCTCATGCGTCAGCTCGCCACCGGAGAATTGTTGACACACGGTTCCAGTGGCCATCACCATTTGTACCCCTGCTCGGTACTATGCTTTCACACGTTGAAATCAGAACGTAATCTTGTTTAGGATTGAAGTGATTAAATTAACTAAACTTTTGTTACTGAATTAACCTTTACAACTTCATCTCGAGTGGCTTTTACGGAAAATTAATTTTATAACTGTAGTGTCTCTATAATATTTCAAGCTTATTGGTCTCACGTAGGTCCTTTGATTCTTTATGTATGTACTCAGTAACTAGAAAAGCTGATAAATCATAAGAGAATTAGCATTACCGTCTCTGTGATTACCTTCTTCGAGTACTAATAAGCAAATAATCTGACATCTGCTGCTGCGTCTGGCTGGGTCTGGGAGCTGTGTGTGACAGTGACAGTTTGGTCTTTGGTGACAATACCTGCGTTCCGAGTTAGGATATAATCGATATGAGCATGCTTAAACCGTAGACAGAGTAAACTATAGACTGCTGCATATCTTCTGTTTCATTCGCACAAGAAAAAGAGAAATATATAAACGTCACTAGCAAAGAAAAGAGACAGAATACGAATATTTCTGTCCCTCACTGCGTGTCGGCTAAGCACATAATGTGCACAACAAGTTTGACGTTTATGAAGGTTGCAGAATGACAACAAACTAAACAATAAATAATACACCGCGATTAAACTGAAAATAAGAACTTTTTCGTGCATAATTCATTAATTTAGTACATTTGCGCAACTGTGAAAATGGTAAGGTGCAGTGTATTAGGCTGTAAAAATGATAGTTTGATGAAGATTGCCGGATTGTCCTTTCACTCGTAAGTATTCGATTATTGCAATGTTGTAAGTGTTTCTAAGCAATTTGTGATCTACTATTGGTAACCAAATAGTCGCAGCTATGTACCAACTAATAAGTTACATGCGCTAAATCTAATTTAATCGTGATTTCGCAATATTTTTATTTCTTAACCTCAAAATCCAGTGTTGCCACTTTTTAACGGGGAATTTACCCTTTAATATGGGAAATCCTTATTATTTCTTCATGCAATGCATGTATGTAACTTACACTACATCTTGAAATAAACCAAAGTAGGCCATTGATAAATAAGGACTATTCAAAATTATTAATAAACTTGTTTTGCAGATTTCCAAATAAGGCCGAAATACGAAACATGTGGATTACTGCAACTAGTAGGCCTAATTGGGCTCCAAAAACTAGTTAACCTATATTGCGGGCTGTATTGCAAGAATATTACGTAAAGCGATTAAATGTCAGGATTGTCTTTTAGCTTTAATCACAGGTAAGTTTTACGGGATCATTGCCAGGAGAGACAAAGGAGGCCTCATTTATCCTTCTACTGACCTAATTAAAGTATGTGAATTGGCAGAAAAGATAGTTCGAGCGTGGTCACACAAAGGTGCTTCATTTTATAATGAGAAAAATTTGATGCCGAAACTTATATCATCGTGTTTCAGAGAATGCACACGTACCAATCTTAATATTTTTGTCAACGACCATTTCGATAGTCAACATTTTATAGGGAATCACAGAATTCTTCTCATTAAAGCAATTGCCATGTATTATTTGGAAACACGAATTCATCATGCTACTAAACAACATTTTGAACCAAAACTGAGGGTAAGAAATATTCATAATAAATTAGTTCTTTTTCAGGGACAATAATTTATTTATTTTATGAATAAAAAAAATTTAAGTTGCATCATTGCTCATGTTTTTTATTTAATTTTCTTCAAATAAACCTGAACATGAGGAGCTGGTGGCTAAGTATTAACAGCCGCAAGGTTCGATCCATCAGGTTAAGCTATGCTTGTCGGGGTTTGTCTGTGGATGGGTGACCATCTTTACTTACCGAGACTCCTCCGTGCCTCGGAAAGCACGTTAAGCCGTTGGTCCCGGCTGTCGTTCGTGGATCTTTGACAGTCGTTACGGGCCGGCAGAAGCCTGAAAGTCTGTCAGCCAGTCTCACCAAGGGGTATCGTATTACCCAGTTACTGCGTTGTGGAGTCCATCCAAAGGTTATCTTTAAAAGATCGCTTTTAGCGATAAGACCGCCCATTGTGTCACCCTTTGTACAGTTTCTATAATTATGTCTGTAATTTATATGGTGTACATAATAAAGAGTATTCTATTCTATTCTCTATGCAAAATACTGATATTCAGTTACATCCGGTTATACTGGAAGCCGACCCGAACATAGTTGGAAACAGACTAGACAGATTGATTGATAAACCTGAACTGAAAGATGACCCATCCTTATCTAAGTGGGGTCCTTGGCACTTGAGGATTTTAACCTCAGACCAATTAAAAAGACTTTAACGGGGTTCATCAACCGGAATGAACAACAACGGTATTATTATACTTTTATATAACATATGTAATAAGTAATGTGACGTGAACATAGGTACATACATAAAAAATCTAAACTGGCATAAAAGGTGCCTTTCCGATGTTTTCATTTGCAGGATCATTAACTGTTGGTTATTTTTTTGATCGATTGGCCTGCTATCGCAGAAGGTTGAGGGCTCTATGAGTCACGGGGCCCTGGGCTCAAGCCCACCGAGCCAATGCGTAAAGATGGGCCTGCTGTGACAAAAAACCTCATTTAAAATGAACATTTTTCAATAATATTTTTCTTATTTACAAAATATGGGGTAAAATTTACCTTACTTGGTAACCCTAATTAATAGATGTACTTTTTTTTGTCCCTTTCGGTGACACGGATACCATGAGTCTATAGATTACTCTGTCTACCTACGGCTTAAACCGACCGCCGACCCTGCGTTCCGAGTTGGGAAATAATCGGTGTGAGCGTGCCTAAACCCGCAGCCTAATTGCGTAAAACATTTTCTTTCTGATTACAATTCCGAAACTATGCCAACTGCAGTTTGAATCGATATCAGTAAACGGAATTGTGTAAATCTATATCATCCCAATTGACTATAATTGTATAGAGGTGTACCGACTGTCGGGCAGAATTTGTTTGGTGAAAGCGTGTTGTTTCTTCATATATGAACTATTCGCTTCCAAATAATTTTGCTATAATTAAATTTTGTTTTGATTACAACTGATGGTCTACTACTGCATATACATAAAAATGTACAATGATTGCCGAAAAATGAAAAACCAATTTATAATACACTTTCTACCAAAAACTACCATAATTGAAATACGTAAGGAAACGTTTTATTTTTCACGTTTTAGTTATCTGTGGCCAACGATAAAATCGTAAAAAAGCAGTGTTGTCAACTTAGTGGGAGTTCCACTAAACTTGGGGGTTTGGACACAGGGGTGGGGTGCTGGTGGACAAAATTTTGCTTTCAGTGGCTGGTGGTTAGACTAATTCAATTTGTAGAAAACAATACAATCAACTACTTTAACTTTGCCTCGAGAAAATATTATATTAACACGATAATGGGCATGTTTTATATTTTGTTTAAACCTTGTGAAAGTGAGAAATAAATCATCAAACTACTGACGTTTTAAGATTTATTTCTTTCAAATGCGGAAACCACTGCCGATTTGAAAGTAAGTAATTTCGAAAAAAATCCCACGGCAACATACTACTAACTTCTTGAGTAATTCATTATTTTATGATATTGTAATAGGATGATGCTAAAAAAAAAGTACTGTGAATAAGTTATGTTTGTGTCCATTCTCAAATCTTAAAACGGACCTCCACAACGGCGATCGAACGTCGCTAATAAGAATAAACATAATATAAAAAAATTGCGCCTTCTAGTGGACTCGGGAGAAAAGTTGGCAACACTGACACTGAGGAATTAGTAAAAGTACTCTGTGGTAAAAGTACTCTACTACTCTGTGGTAATAAAAGTAAATAATGAAAATAGGATACTTTTAAACCATAATATTATACAAATAATCTGTTTGGTTTTACCTTGAATGTTGTTTAAATTAATACTTGTTTTATGTTTTTTAACATACTAAATTGTTTTTACTATTTTCATACAGAAACATAGGATAAATAGTTTCGGAACATTTTTGTTGTGGTTTCTTGTAGAAGGAATGCGTTTGTAAAGTTCTCTGATAGAATAGAGGACGAGGTTTTAGCTGGCTGCACTAAGACTTAGGCTGTTTTGCTCGATAGCGAAAAGCACCTTAGTCTGTTATATGTCAATATAATCATAAAAGTAAGTAACCAAATATATCTAGGAAAAAGTTGTTCGTATCTCATTATTAGATTATTGTAGCTCGTGTAAGTACTTACCCTTGATACCGATGATCATCAAGGATAGAACTATATTAGCTTTCGACCTCCCTGGACATGGGTTTTCGTCGTAGACTGCCGGTACACTTAATCAACAACTCACATAACATACTCAATATTAAATGATACCTTCTCCCCTCTTAGGTACACATAATTGCTATAAGAACGAAACACAATCTTTGAGAATTCAATGAAGATTTCAATATGTTTTTAATTTTCAGTTATGACTTACAACAAATGGGACTGGTTGAGGATGATTTTGTATATAAAAGAGCATTTCAACTCGGACAGTGTCCTTACTGTCTCACTTTTAAAACTGCAGGAGAATTCTCGGGGTGTTTCACGTTCACCTACGAAGACATGAATGAACGCAGCAAATTACATACATTACTGTTCGCTTCGGCCACTGCTACTGCTGCTCAGCAACTACTTCAGTTTTCAAACTTCTCAAGTACAAACTCAAGAGTGTTCAAAAACTGTTGAATCTTCAGTCTTGCATGACAACATAAACATATGTACCTATTATGTAATTGATAACAGTGTAAGCTTTAATATAAAGTTGAATACTTACTAAGCCTTTTTTTAATAAAGACATCAAGTGATTATTATAGTGATACTAATTAGAAAATAGTGGTGTTTAGCTAAATTAACTGTCATTCATTAGGTACTTATAGGTAAATAGAAAGACAAAATATGGTAAACAAAAAAAAACTGGTTTTATTTATATTATTACAACCTATCTGACAATAGCATTTATTCACATTTAGCATAGAATATTTGGTCATGAGGCAAGAATAAATTGGAACAAATATTTATATTCTATAGATTGGTGGAATTTGGCATCTAATGTCTTCCCATGTACTGCTGGCTAATGCTTCCTGTGAGAACAAGTTAGTTTTTCCTGAATAATAGCGGCAGGCCCAGACGGAGATGGCGGGATAAGCTGGACTCCTTTAATAAAGATAGGTCCTTGGCAGCTCTCGACAGAGAGGGGTGGAAGGAGAGTAGGCCTTTGCCCAGCAGTGGCGCAAGATGTAGTTGAGCCTGACACCTGAAAGATAAAAAAAGAATTTAAGTAAGTAAATCCTCATTATGTTACAACCATCCACAAAGTATTTAAAAGGCTCAAATCTATGTACATATTAGAACAGTAATATACTGCTATAAACACAAATTAGATGCCTACAATTCTATTGATGGATGAAGCATACTTGACTAAAAAGTACCTACACAAAGATACAGCAAGTATTTTTACTTATTAGGTAATACTTAGATAAAAAAAATGGTTGCCTGTAAAGTCGGTTTTACGGGCGAAGATTTTACGTGACAACGACCGATCATCCGATCATAGTTGAGTGGGAGAGAGACGCAAGGCATTCGGCGGGCCTCTCTCTCGTTCGGTGACTCATCGTAACGTTACCGAGCGTTACACTTTTTCATAAGTGACTCCCAGTCGCAACCTAATTTAAGACGTTGTCACGTCAAAAGGAGGATGGGCCGTGTGCGTTACCCCAGCCAGATATTGTCGAAAATCGTCATTTAAGTGCAATAGATAATTAGATATACAGCTTCTGTAAATGGTAAGCACATTTTTGAATTTGGTAAAGTGATAGTTTTTTAATTATTTGATAAAAACAGTTCCGGCTGGAGTAACGTTACCCCAGCCAGATCTTTTGTTTTATAACGGATATATTGAAATAAATTTTATCTAAATAATTAGATATCAATTTGAAATAAATGGTACAACTTAATTTGTATTTGTATTTGCTATGGTTGCGAAGATATTTAAAATCCTGCTGGGGTAACGTTTGCACGATTGCTATATCTTGGAATTGACTAAACGGATGATTATAATTTTTGACGTGACAACGTCTTAAATTAGGTTGCGACTGGGAGTCACTTATGAAAAAATGGTTGCCTGTAAAGTCGGTTTTACGGGCGAAGATTTTACGTGACAACGACCGATCATCCGATCATAGTTGAGTGGGAGAGAGACGCAAGGCATTCGGCGGGCCTCTCTCTCGTTCGGTGACTCATCGTAACGTTACCGAGCGTTACACTTTTTCATAAGTGACTCCCAGTCGCAACCTAATTTAAGACGTTGTCACGTCAAAAGTGTAACGCTCGGTAACGTTACGATACTTACGATGAGTCACCGAACGAGAGAGAGGCCCGCCGAATGCCTTGCGTCTCTCTCCCACTCAACTATGATCGGATGATCGGTCGTTGTCACGTAAAATCTTCGCCCGTAAAACCGACTTTACAGGCAACCATTTTTTTTTTTTTACAGGACATCTGGCTAATTAGCTATAATTTGTTACGCAATAAAAGAATCCACAAAAATGCATCGTTTTGAAGTTATTTTAATAAATAGAAATCTGCTTTAATAGGTCCTAGCACTTTCAATAAGCGCTCCAAAGAATAACTTGAAACGTTATTATATAGGTAATTACTGTCTGTAAATGGTACTGAAGTTTCATTAGTATCCTATACGTAATTAAAAAGTTAGAAAGAAAATTCAATTTGTTCCGGCCACGGCGCGCAGCCGAGTTATTTGATGACCGATTAACCGAGTTTCCTGCAGTAGTGGTAACTGAATCTTATATCAATAATTAGATATACAGTTCAATTATATACCTGTGAAATTTCAGACTCTCACACTAATTAATTTCCGATTATCTCGTTAATAATCGGAAAAACATATTTATGCGCGGTAACCCGACCAAATCTAGGATGTTATAAAAAAGCGGCCGCGCAATACATTATACCAACCTTCTAAAACTTACAGGATAATACGTGAGAATAATACGTGTTTGGTACAGACGGGTACACAAGTGGTAAAGTAAAACATAGTTATAATTAAATATTTTTGTATCTACAGATAGAATAATCATTTCAAAAATAATAATGAGTAGGTAATAAAAAATATGGAGTACTTACCTACCTATGTAGATGATGATATACAGATATTAATTAAGGTTTATAATACATGTTTAAATATTTGTATGCCAGTCCATGGCGAAACATGTAAGATCATAACTTTATTTATAAGACCTTAATGTACCATGTTTTAAAGCAAATAAATATATTCTATTCTAAGGTAAGTGTATATAAATTAACTTCAAAAATAATCACAGATTTTTTTTAATGGACTAATAAGCAACGTTGCTTGCTTATCTGAAATTAAAATTAAGAACTGATAAACACCTTCACTATTTTCACTCTGTTGTGCTTAGCGTTCCGAATAAGTTAAAATAAAATAGTTGTAGCCATATTTAAAATTAAGTTTTATTGTAAAAAATCACAGTGCAGTAAGTACCTACTAACATATTTTATAGTAGGTAGGTAGGTAGGTGCTACTGTTTTTCTAATCTGATTTTAAAAATCACAAATGTCTTACGTAAAGATAGCCGTATTCTTAAACTAAGTTTTATTGTATAAAAATAAAAAATCTACAATAGTAAAAATAAACGTTTATTTTTACTATTGTAGATTTTTTAGTCAAGTTCTTAGAATACTTACTTTTTGACACAGTACAAAGTCAAGCTAAGTCTTATTACATACAAATCACAGAGCAATTATATAATATCAAGATGCTTCTACTACTTACAACAGGTATACCTTTTACACATTTTTTTTAACTAGCCTATTACCGTAGACAGAGTAAACTATAGACTGCTGCATATCTTCTTTTTCATTCGCACAAGAAAAAGAGAAATATATTAACGTCACTAGCAAAGAAAAGAGACAGAGTAAGAATATTTCTGTCCCTTACTGCGTGTCGGCTAAGCACATCAATGTGCACAACAAGTTTGACGTTTATGAATGAAATAATAAAAACTACACCGCGATTAAACGGAAAATAAGATCTTTTTCGTGCTTAATTCAATAATAGCACATTTGCCCAACTGTGAAAATGGTAAGGTGCAGTGTAATAAGCTGTAAAAATTACAGTATGATGAAGATTGCTGGAATTTTTTGTCCCTTTCTGTGACACGGATACCATGAGTCTATAGATTACTCTGTCTACGCCTATTACAGTGTCCCACTCCTGGGCAAACGCCTCCCCTTTGATTTTCCACTCTGCTCTGTTTAAAGCCACCTCTTCTCTTTTTACACAACATAAATGAAAAACATACATAACATATTACATAGGCCTATACTTACCACCTATCTATACCATGTATCGTTATTATGTCATATTAAAATATAATAATAAATTCCTTTACCTAAATACATACCTAATATAAAATTAACTAAATACTAATTATGCGCAATTTGTACCTTATAAATTGGTAAGTAAGTAGGTACCCACCTCATCGATAGAATGGTTAAACGTAGGTAGGTAGATATAAGAATGGCATAGTGGATACTTACTTTGAACAATTTAAAGTTTATTTAAAACATTTAGTATGGTAAGTTTAATTTTTCAATCAAACAAATTTTATTCGTGACTGTACCAACTTTTAAGGACAATAATGCTAATAATTTTAGAAGGTTGGTATAATATATTGCGCGGCCGCTTTTTTATAACATCCTAGATTTGGTCGGGTTACCGCGCATAAATATGTTTTTCCGATTATTAACGAGATAATCGGAAATTAATTAGTGTGAGAGTCTGAAATTTCACAGGTATATAATTGAACTGTATATCTAATTATAACTCGTTGCTTCATTTTTCAGATATGATTATAACAATGTAGTTTCCCTACTTACTTGGTAACTTCGCACATATTTTAAAGATTTTTTAAAACTATTAGGTGACGTAATTCCGGTCTGACTGCACCTCGGTTGACACTTTGACGTGTAGCTCATTCCTTTTTCGTGCGCGGTAGCTATCGCACGCGCCCTTAAGCATCATGCCAAAAAGAAGCGCGCAATCAAAAATTGATCACTACGCTAGGAAAATTAGAAAAATTGAAGAAAAACAAAGACCGTTACAATCGTCATCGGATGATGAAGGTAAGCAAAGTATACTTTATTCTTTGGTGATCTAGAAGTGAATAGTGAAAATATCAGTTTTGTAAATGCTCTGGGATTGACTGCGAGTCAATAACTTTGACATTGTTCAAAACTAAATTATAAAAGTTAAACTTTAATATTGCATCGGGATTGACTGCGAGTCTTTAACGATGACAAACAAGCACAGAAAATACGTACAATCTAAAACAGATGTAACGTTAACGTGCAAAATCAATTAAGAAATTTTATTCTTTAATATTGCATCGGGATTGACTGCGAGTCTTTAACGATGACAAACAAGCACAGAAAATACGTACAATCTAAAACAGATGTAACGTTAACGTGCAAAATCAATTAAGAAATTTTATTCTTTAATATTGCATCGGGATTGACTGCGAGTCTTTAACGATGACAAACAAGCACAGAAAATACGTACAATCTAAAACAGATGTAACGTTAACGTGCAAAATCAATTAAGAAATTTTATTCTTTAATATTGCATCGGGATTGACTGCGAGTCTTTAACGATGACAAACAAGCACAGAAAATACGTACAATCTAAAACAGATGTAACGTTAACGTGCAAAATCAATTAAGAAATTTTATTCTTTAATATTGCATCGGGATTGACTGCGAGTCTTTAACGATGACAAACAAGCACAGAAAATACGTACAATCTAAAACAGATGTAACGTTAACGTGCAAAATCAATTAAGAAATTTTATTTCTTACACTACCCTCAGAATTGTTATCTTCACAACCTTAATTACAAATTGTAATTTTAGATAGCGAAGATCCTGATGTGGTCCCAGGCAATGATAATGAAGCTATTATGGAGCCAGTACCCGTGCCAACCGACGTACCACAAGACGTGGAATCGGAATCTGGCGACATTCCTAACCAACACTATGCCCAGGCGGAACCCTGTCCCCCTGAGGCAACTACTGGTAGCATGGAACCTGAGTTAGACTGTTAGATCCTGATCTACTGTCGCCACTCGGTGAATCCACATCAGATTCGCCTGACTACGGCGATAACATTCACGATAATCTATCGCAGTTGTGGCTTCCTTTGCTAAGGAAAGGAATGCCTAAAGAAAACAAGGACAAGGTACTGAAAGAGTACCTTGTGCCAGACAATTGTAGGCTCCTTCAAGCACCCAAGTTGAATGCTGAAATCTCGGCGGCGGTACCGGACATGGTTCGCAACCGCGACAAGACACTTACAGCGTCTCAACAACAGCTAGTGCGGGAATCACCGCCATCAAGGCTCGAGTGAAATTAATCACACCTAGCTTGGACAAGGCATTCATAAATATCATCAACGAGTCCGAACGGGATAAATCACTGTTTGGCTCGTTCTTATCAGAAAAAATTAAAGCCGCCAAGGCCATTGAAAAGCAAGGCCTTTCCATAAAAAAGACCGCAAAGTTTCAAAATCGCCTCAACTTCCTAATACCCGCCAGTCCTACCCGGGAAACTGGAACCTGCCTCCTCGATACCCAGCGAACAGGGGGGGGGGGGGGGGTGCATACAGGAGGCCGATGACGACGGCGGGGAATCGCTGTCCGTACATGATGTCAGCACAGCCGCCACAACGCCCGGCCTCGCAGGACAAACCTCGGGCTCCCGCTCAGCGTCACCGTTAACGCAGGTACATGCGGTTAGACTTACCCAATTTTATGACCGATGGCTAAAAATAACAATGTTGTTCTTGATTGGTTAAAAAATGGTTATCCAATACCCTTTCATACACATGTACGACAATTACCAACAACAAAGTTCAATGACCAACAAATATAATACCTCTGAAGACCTAATGAGGGAATATGTGTTGGCAATGAATGAGCTGGTAAACTCACAAAAAAACAACTGTGAGCATTGTCAAACACCAACCAATGTCACACCGGACCATTCATTGACAACTTGCAATACCACCTTAGTGCAGCCCTGTGTTGATTTGATAATTCCTTCTACTAATAGTTCGTATAAACAGTGTAAACAAACTTTAAATAATGATATTGTGTTATTTTGTGATGAGATCGGTAAGGACTTAGGACACTTGTTAACAGCTGAATATCCGGGACACTCAATAATAAATTACTGTATGCCTGGTTGTTCTTTGTTTCATATTATGAAAAAAATTATTAAATGTAACTTTACCCAGGATACAACTTTATTAATTTTTATGGGTAATAGGGGAAATGTAAACAAAGGAGAACTGCTCCAGTATCATAGAACATTATGCAACCTTAGTTTAAGAAAAGTTGTATTGTTTACATTCCCTTATAGTAACAGTTTGCCACAGGAAGAAAATAGCTTAAGATTTGAATTGAATATGACATTGCATAACTTGACATTTAATAATAACATGTTCCATTTAGTTGATATTAACAATTATGTTAGTAATAATTTCTATTTGACAAAAGATAGATATAACATTGTTATGTACTATCTTTCTGACTATTATAAAAGACAGATAGCTGTGTCGCTATCTTATTTTTTTTCTATTACAGCCAAAAATTTGGCTAAACAACTTGCTTCTTTTGAGCAATGCAATGACATTATAAATAATTCTGCCAATAATTTGGTCACTATTAATGACATTGCTAATAATTTAAATTAGAAATTAAGACAATAGAGGCAACCTCTAGCTATAATGTACGCAAAAAAAGCTTAAAATCAGTCAATAGTATCAACCTAGTGCATCAAAATATTCAAGGATTTATGAACAAAGAATTAGAAGTAGAATTATTTATGAATTTTAATAGTATTGACATACTTTGTATAACAGAACATTGGCTGAAAAGCCACCAGTTCTTGTTCAATTTTAATAATCACCAGGTTGGTAGTTCGTTTAGCAGAACAAATGCTATACATGGTGGCTCATTAATTTTAGTAAGTAAGCAGCTCAAATTTAAAGATCGTATAGATATTGTGAGCCTATCAGTTGAGCGTACGGTTGAAATTGCCTGTGTAGAATTGGAGCACTCTATTGTATTAAGTGTGTATAGACCCCCTTCAGGATTGTATGACTGCTTTGAAAAGGTAATGGATGAAGTGTTACACAGGATTTGTAACTCAAACAAGTCCGTTATCATTTGCGGTGATTTTAATGTCAATTTATTAGAAAACTCAGGTTCTTGTAGTAAAATTTTAAGTCTGTTTCAGTCCTACAATCTTCTAAACCTATTTTTGGAGCCCACAAGAATAACCCCTACTAGTGCCACATGCCTAGATAATATATATACAGATATTATACCAAGCCACAAAGAAATTATAACTTTACTAGATTCTGATCATTGCGGGCAAAGGATTACTATTCAAAATCAAAACAAAAAAGTGGCTAAAAAGGATATCACTGTTAACCCCAAAACTGCAAGTCGCTTGGAGGCTTTTAAAGTTAAACTCATTGATAAATTACCAGTTTTGTCTATTCATGCTGATCCTAATCATCTTTATGATAATTTTTTTAATGTATACTGTAAACAATTTGATTCCACCTTTATTCCCAAGACTATTTCGGTTAATAGTAATGCATCGTTCAGTGATTGGGCTACCATTGGTATTCATAAAAGTAGAACACGGCTTTATGAACTGTACAATGAAAGGACTTATATTAACACTGATGAATTTAATTTGTATGTTAGAAATTATTCAAAATTATTTAAAAAAGTTTGTTATATGGCCAAGTCACGTTATTTGAGTTCAAAGATTAAAAACAGCAGTAATGTAATTAAAACGACTTGGAATATTATTAATAGTGAAACGGGAAGATCTAGTAACCGAAATACTGACTACAGCCTGTCTATTAATGACAACATAATAAAATCAGACACACAAGTCGCCGAGGCATTTGAAAATTTCTTTTCAGATATTCCCGTTTCAACTACTAAATCACTAAACTCATCACCTTCTGTTGCTGAGTCTTTGCTTAAAGAAAATGTTAATGGTTGCGATTCAGAATTTCATTTTGAATATATTACCTGTAGAGATATAATTAAAACCTTTCACACTTTAAATGTAAAAAAGACTGCAGATCTGTGGGGTAATTCTGTAGAAGTAGCCAAGTCTATTATTGACATTGTAGCGCCTACTCTAGCTATTATCTTTAATAGTTGTATTGACAATGGGGAGTTTCCTGACCTTATGAAAAATAGTAAAATAATACCTTTGTTTAAATCAGGTAGTACATCAGACCCCACAAATTATAGACCTATTTCTGTACTACCTACCTTTAGTAAAATTTTTGAGAAATTAATTTTAGACCAAATGCAAAGATTTTTTAATAAACATAAATTATTACATAGCAAACAGTTTGGTTTTACAAGGGGTCGTTCAACTACTGATGCCGGCGTTGAACTATTAGGACATATTTATAATGCATGGGAAGATAAATGCGATGCCTTGGGCATCTTTTGTGATTTGTCCAAGGCATTCGATTGCGTTCTTCACGAAACGTTAATCAGGAAACTCCGCCACTACGGGATCCGAAACACTGCTCTGGATCTTCTTATTTCATACTTGAGTAAAAGGATTCAGAGCGTTGACGTTAATGGAAAAAGATCACCCGGATCTATAGTAACAATGGGAGTCCCACAGGGCTCAATTCTTGGTCCTTTCTTGTTTCTCATTTATATTAATGACTTGCCGTACCTCATAAAGGATCATCATGATATAGTGTTGTTTGCAGATGACACTTCTCTTTTGTTTAAACTTAAACGTCAGCAGTTGGTTACTGACGATGTAAATAGCGCGATCTCGAAAGTAGTCCACTGGTTCAATGTTGATAATTTGCTTCTAAACGAGAAGAAAACCAAATGCATTAAGTTTACGCTACCCCACGTAAGGCAGGTGAAAACTAATGTGTTGATAAAGGGCGAGGAATTGAATCCTGAAGACAACACAGTATTCTTGGGCATAACTTTGGATGCTAAGCTTCAGTGGGGTCCACATATAGATAAATTGTCAAAAAAGCTAAGTTCTGCAGCATACGCTGTTAGAAAAATTCGAAATTTAACTGATATAGAGACTGCCCGTTTAGTGTACTTTAGCTATTTTCATAATGTAATGTCGTACGGTATTCTATTGTGGGGAAATGCCGCCGATATTCAGACTATCTTTGTTTTGCAGAAGCGAGCTGTTCGATCAATTTATAAATTAAGTCCGAGACACTCTCTCAGAGACAAATTTAAAGAGATTAATGTAATGACTGTGCCTTCTCAGTACATTTATGAAAATCTTTTATATGCCCATAAAAATATAAAATTGTTTAAAAAATACAGTGATATCCATAATATAAATACTAGAAACAAACACAAATATGTTGTACCTACAACCAGGCTCAAGAAAATAGGTGGCTCGTTCAGATGCCAATGTATACGCTTTTACAATAAACTACCAAGCCACGTTCAAGATCTAAGCCTTAATAAATTCAAATCTTTCATTAAACGTAAGTTGTGCCAGAAAGCCTTTTATACCGTTAAAGATTATATTGAGGACAAAAAGGCTTGGGATTGAGCTGCTTCCAATTTCTGCATTTTGAATGATTTTTTTCTTTTTTATATACACATTGACATTGATGAATATTTTTTTTTTTTAAACAATGACATTTGCTTACTTTGTAAAGTATTATATTATTTTTTCATTGTGAATGTGAAGACGATGTGGGTCATTTTACATACTTATATATATTTTTTTTATTATTCTCTCTGTTCTGTTTTTTTTTATCATGGTCTGGCAGTTTGAGTAATTTATGTGGCCTACCCAAATGTCCTTTCTTTGGTATTGTTCGTCGAATCGTTGAGCTCCTTAAGTCTTGAGTTGAGCTGCACGATTTTTGACAAATGCGTGCACTGACTGGACAGGTCCTCTCAATCTGTGTGGTTCTTTCCTCAAAAGACCACCTCAGACATCGATCTACATGGTCTTCATATAACCTGACCAAGATTATGTCTGGACTTTAAAAGAGACTGTGACCTCTGAGTTTGTTTCGGCCTTTCTTCTCAGAGTAGTCAGATAGGAAACGCCGACTTCATCTAGTTATAAAAAACATGACTGACGTGTAAAAGTGTTTGTACAAACCTACTTACAAAAAAATAAAATCATTTCAAATCATTTCAAATCATTTCATTTCATCAATCAATAATACCTAAAACAACCTATCAAATACTGAGAAATCAGATATGATGAAAGCCGTTATGAAACTCAAATCTTTAGGGGCTATCTCAGAGTGCAATGTGACTAAAGATCAATTTATTTCTAAAATATTCCTCACACTAAAACCTAACGGCGATAAACGCTTTATATTAAACCTAAAAACCTTAAACAAGCTAATCAAGAGCGAACATTTTAAAAATGGAGGATTACCGAACAGCATGCAAATTGATACCACGCGATGGATACCTTGCTACCATCGACTTAAAAGATGCGTATTTCCTCTTAGGCATTAGGCATTCCGACCGTAAATATTTATCAATTTCAGCCCAATAATTCGCTAAGAACATATGGGTTTAATTGCATGCCGTTGGCGTTTGGCTTATCCGTTGCTCCACGGGTATTCACTAAGGTTATGAAGGAAGTCATAACTTACCTCAGACATCACGGTTTTCAGTCAGTTTGTTATTTAGATGACATTTTATGCATTGGAAATACTTACGAGAATGGTCATAATAACGTAAATGAAACTTTGAAACTACTCGAGTTTCTAGGGTTTGTTGTCAATTACGATAAAAGTATGTTAAAACCGCGACAATTCTGCAAGTACTTAGGATTTTGTTACGATACCAGGTATCTCAGTACCTATACAATTGCCAGCCGATAAGCGACGTAACATCATCGAATTAGTAACAAAATTCACTAAATTACAGCCATGTTCCATCCGCGAATTAGCTCGCTTTATCGGTATTCTAGTCGCCACTAGCCCAGCCCTTAAATACGCTTGGGTATACACTAAGATTTTAGAACGCCAGAAGTTTCTAGCGTTACTTAAGCATAATAATAATTACGAAGCTAAAATTAACCTACCTAATATTATATTAGAGGATCTGAACTGGTGGCTATCAAATGTTAATACAGCACGCAACCTTATGCGACAGCCAAATTTTGACATCGAAATCTATACCGACGCGTCGATGTCAGGCTGGGGTTCTGTTTGGAACAACGCTCAAGTACATGGCAAATGGAAGTCTTTAGAAAATTATTGTCATATCAATTACTTAGAGCTGATGGCAGCCTTTCTAGGTTTGAAATCCTTCGCCAGTGATGCAACCAATAAATAAATAAAATAAACAATATTACTGCGCATGGACAACACCACTGCGATCAGTTATGTAAATCGTATGGGGGTATTCAATACCCCCACTTAAACGACTTGGCTAGGTCCCTTTGGAAATGTTGTGAACAGCGCAACCTATAGGTCATATACCTATCATACGTAAATTCCAAAGAAAACCGGGCAGACGCCGCGTCTAGAGTAGTCAATCCGGATACTGAATGGTCACTTTCCGATGAAGCATTCCAAGACATTATAAAATATTTTGGTCAACCTGAAATAGACTTATTCGCGTCCCGCGATAATGCGAAGTGTACCACATTCATCTCATGGAAACAAGACCCTGACGCAGCATCCGTAGACGCATTTACGATGGACTGGCAGAGCCATTTCTTCTACGCTTTTCCACCATTTTCCCTGGTATTAAAATGTCTTAGAAAAATTATTGATGACAAATGCACATGGCTTACTAGTTTATCCCAACTGGCCATCACAGCCATGGTTCCCACTATTGCAAAGCCTTATAGTTTCCGACGTTGTTTATAAATTAAGACCCATAAAACCCAAGTACTCCACCGCCTGGAATCCCCAATTGGTTTTAAACCATGTCTCAACATGGTTCCCTAATAGTGAGTTCTAACACGAAAAAAAAAAAAAAAAAAAAACTGGTGATCCTACTTGCAATTTGTACAGCTCACAGGGTACAAACGCTGTCTTTAATTAAACTCGAGAACATACTTTTCTCTGATAGCGGCATAAAAATCGTCATAACAGACATCAAAAAGACATCCGCACCCGGCAAAGACCAGCCAATATTGTTCTTGCCATACTTCAGGAAAAATACGCGTATATGTCCAGCTACGGTGCTCTCAGGTTATATTTCCATAACTAAAAACATAAGACCTGAGAGTACAAACAATCTGTTGTTGACGTACAAACGGCCACAAAAACCCGCAACCACGCAAACCATCAGTAGATGGATCAAACAAGTCTTGTCAGAAAGCGGCATTAATACCAGTGTATTCGCCGCGCACAGTACACGGCTCGCGTCAACCTCGGCCGCAAGCTTAGCCAGGAGTTAATATAGAAACCATTCGCAAAAGCGCAGGGTGGACTATTAGTTCATCTAATTCATTTGCTCGTTTTTATAATAGGTGCGTTATAAACGAAGGCGAATTTGCCAAATCTGTTTGCTTACGATTAGACATACAGACTGATTATTAATTCCTATTAACTATAGGTACCTATTATAAAATTATATTACACTACAGAAATGTTTATTTATGTTATGTTCATGTGATCGATAAGATCTTTATGTTTAGCTCGTTGAAGTTAATTCGAAATAAGTAAATATAAATGTAACGTACCATTACGGAAACATAAGTATAACTATAAGGCTGATTTGTCTATAGGTAAATAAAACCATAATCTTTAAAACCTTATTGTTTTCCATTTCAAAACTTTCTGACTCTTAACATCTACATTGTTATAATCATATCTGAAAAATGAAGCAACGAGTTATAATATATGATCAAACGAACTTCCAAGTGAAGTTCGATCATTATTATGATGAGTTGCTTCATTTGAAGATAATATGATCACCCTCCCTCCCTGACGCTTGAAGATTCCCAGATATAGAGAAAGTTTTATATCATACTCATGACTCTAAAAAATGAGCTACACGTCAAAGTGTCAACCGAGGTGCAGTCAGACCGGAATTACGTCACCTAATAGTTTTAAAAAATCTTTAAAATATGTGCGAAGTTACCAAGTAAGTAGGGAAACTACATTGTTATAATCATATCTTCAAATGAAGCAACTCATCATAATAATGATCGAACTTCACTTGGAAGTTCGTTTGATCATATAATATTGATGGTCACTACAAGATGTTGTGAGGTTAGCTAATTATGTAATAACTTAAGACAGAAGGTTCCTTAAGTAGGGAGTGAATAAATTAACCGACTTGGTATTTCATGGATCTCACAACTTTTTACGGTAGAAGAACTGAGTTGCGAGACTTGGCTTTTTTTAAAAGTTATGTTTTTGATGGCATAATTATATCTAGGTGTAGGTACCTATATACACCTATTATTCCATTATATTATATACTAGCTTCCGCCCGCTTCTTCGCTTGATAAAAAAACTACCGCAAGTCCTTCCCCGGGATGCAATCTATCTCTCTGCCAAATTTTATCGAAATCCGTTCAGTGGTTTAGGCGTGAAAAGGTAACATACAGACAGACAGACAGAGTTACTTTCGAATTTATAACATTAATGTGGATAATTGTTATTTTCCTCGCTAGAGAGCTCCGATAAACGCGTGCGATCGCTGCTAATCTTAAAGTGCTAATAGGGCGAAGCGCGTTTTTGTTTTTTGACTATGGCATCTCGTTGTTGACCTTATTCTTCTTCTTAGCGTGTCGATAGCAATCTAAATGGACTTGGCCCAGAATTCGGCTACTTGTTTGGCGCCTTCACCAGCGTCCATCAGTTCCTGTAATGTGCAGCTGACAGTACACGCAGGACACGATATTAAGTGTCCCATCGTTCGTGGGACAGCACCACATTTACACTCCAAGGCGGAGTCGTCTATGAATCTCCACCTGAACAGGTTTTCCTTGCTTAGGCCAACCTGGGTCCGGAGTCTGTTTAAAGACTTCCAGGTTACCCAAGGTAACTCATGTCCAGGTGGGAGGTCTTCAGCGGGTGGGACGAACGGTTTGGGTAAGGAAGCACTGTCTCGCCACAGCTTCAGTCTCTCTTGTGATGGTTCGCCAGTGAGTGGGACGACACACTTTAAAAAACTGTTTCGACTTTTCAGCCTTTGTGGCACAAGGATGTTGTCGTGTGTCGGAGACCATTTGGCACTTTCGTTGGAGCTTGCCACCGCTCTGCAAAGCACTGGTGGCGCTATTCCTGCTAGTGGATACAGCATTTGTACCGGGGTTGGTTTTAGGCAGCCAGTGATGATCCGGCACGTTTCATTCAAAGCTGTATCCTTGCTTTGCATGGGCAGAACGGTTCCACACGGAGCACGCGAATTCTCCCGCAGAAAAAGATAGCGCCAGTCCAGTAGTCCGCATAACTTCAGGCGAAGCACCCCATTTCGATGAGACCAGTCGACGAAGAAGACTGTTACGAGTGTGCACCTTCTGCTTGATATTTTTGCAGTTTTTGCTGAATGTTAAAGACCTGTCCAGGGTAATACCAAGATATTTAGGGGAGTTGCTGAGCTCGAGGTACACCCCACCCCAAACGATGAGAGGTCGTGACTACTTAACCGTACTATCCTGTCGTTGCCATAGGTAAACTCACCAGCGCAACCGCTATGTCCCTACATTTTAAATCTGTAATATCTTCAAAAATATTCATTTAAATTACATGCTTCAAAGGGCCAAATTGATCTATAGTAAATGCACAATGTATTTAAGGTACTTAATTGGATATAGATTATTAATGCTGTATTGCTTAAAATCGCTTCGTAAACAAGCCACTATTTCTCGTAAAAAGTAAAGGATAAAAAATAGTTATTGTGGGTTATCCCTAACAGATAGACATATACCATCGCGGACTTTTTTGTAGACCTTTTTAAGGTGTGCAATACTGTAGTACATTATTTTGATCTATCTCGTAGGGTTCAGCTAGCTTTTGCAATATAAGCGCAAGAAAATCTGTTTATTTACGACATCACATTAGAAACCTCTAAAATTATCAGTGTTTCTCTACTACATGTATTATATATGCATGTATTATACAAATAAACCTTCCTTTTGAATCATTCTATCTATTAAAAAAAACTGCATCAAAATCCGTTGCGCAGTTTTAAAGATCTAAGCATCCATAGGGACAGACAGACAGCGGGAAGCGACTTTGTTCAGGTACACTATAATTCATAATTCATAAAGTTTATTTGTGAAACATAGGTATACAATAGGTCATACACATATAAAATAGTACGCTATGTTTTGTCTTAAGACATACAAATATGGTAACATGCAATTCAAATATGCTAAAAAAATGTCATTAACAATAATACACATTCTATTATTCACAAAAAAAATAAAATAAAATTACAGATGTCAAAATTAAATTGAATTTAAAAATTAAATTAAATACAGCATTAATAATTTTATTATAACTCTTTATCGTTTAAAAACTCGTCTATTGTATAGTAGCATTTGTCAAGAAGAAGTTTCTGCAGTACGATTTTAAATTTTGCCAATGGCAGTATCTTTATGGAATTAGGAATGTTATTATAAATTCTAGGAGCAATTCCGAAAAAGCTTTTGTACATCAAAGCAGTCTTACATTTTATGTTACATAATTGATTTTTGTACTGAGCACGCAATTCAGTTTTCTTGACTGCTGATAATTTAATAAATAAATGCGGGTTTCTTTTTACAAAAAGTGCAGTTTCTAATATGTATAGTGCCGGAAATGTTAAGAGTTTTAATGATTTGAAGTAAGGCATACAGCTGTCTGTGGTTTGTAGACCGCACATAGACCTAATGCAACGCTTTTGCATCCTGAATATGGTCTCTCTATCAGTTGATTGTCCCCAAAAAATAACACCGTATCGGAGAATTGAACCTACTAAACCGTGATACGCTGTCAATAATGTTTCAATATTTACTTTTTTTGATAATTGGAACAGTGCGTATGCGGATTTACTCATGCGCTTACATATATCTTCTACATGGAGTTTCCAAGTGAGTTTATTGTCGATAGTTATACCTAGAAACTTACTATTATTGACCTCTTCTATCAAACAGTTGTTGTAAGTAACGGAAATTGTTGGGTTTGCACGACGTTGATAGAAATGCATTATTTTAGTTTTACTTAAATTTATTCTTAAATTATTTTCTGATTCATTAACTGCAAATGTAACTTTGTAATTCTATATATTTATATGGGATTACAAAGTTATTTATGCAGTTGGTGTATCTAGAAAACTGGAACGAAATTGCAAAATATTTTAGTTTTTCCTTGATTTATACACTAAACGCTAATTGTGTTCTAAATTTGAAGCTTCTATGTCTGCTAGAAGTGCCTTAGAGTTTTGATGATCGGTCAGTCAGTCAGTCAGTCAGTGAGTGACAAAATTAAGAAACTTTGACTAGTTATAATTCTTAAACTACTGGTTCAAATTGAATGAAATTTGAAATATACCGTGTTTATACAATACCTGCTTGATTACTGAAAATTCAGGTCTCTAGTTTTATCCACAACGAAGTTATAGGGGGTCGAAAATGGCCTGAACTGCTTCGAGAAAAGGATGGTACGGCCGTGCCGCTTTTTGCTCGACTTGGCGGGGGCACTGCCGTGCCCCCCGATAATATGTACCTACGTGTTTCCGCCCAAAGTAATTTTGTTAAATGAGCAGAAGAACGCACTGGGTGTTTGCTGAGAGCCGATAGCTGAAGCTAAACCAAATGAATAAGATTTTTCATATAAACTGTATTTCCGCTTTTCACCCCCACCGGGGTGGAATTTCAAAAAATCGTTTGAAATATGTTAATTACTTGACTCAAAGATTATTTATACCAATTATTTTTTATTGGACCCCACTGAAGTTTAGCATCCAAAGTTATGCCCAAGAATACTGTGTTGTCTTCAGGATTCAATTCCTCGCCCTTTATCAACACATTAGTTTTCACCTGCCTTACGTGGGGTAGCGTAAACTTAATGCATTTGGTTTTCTTCTCGTTTAGAAGCAAATTATTAACATTGAACCAGTGGACTACTTTCGAGATCGCGCTATTTACATCGTCAGTAACCAACTGCTGACGTTTAAGTTTAAACAAAAGAGAAGTGTCATCTGCAAACAACACTATATCATGATGATCCTTTATGAGGTACGGCAAGTCATTAATATAAATGAGAAACAAGAAAGGACCAAGAATTGAGCCCTGTGGGACTCCCATTGTTACTATAGATCCGGGTGATCTTTTTCCATTAACGTCAACGCTCTGAATCCTTTTACTCAAGTATGAAATAAGAAGATCCAGAGCAGTGTTTCGGATCCCGTAGTGGCAGAGTTTCCTGATTAACGTTTCGTGAAGAACGCAATCGAATGCCTTGGACAAATCACAAAAGATGCCCAAGGCATCGCATTTATCTTCCCATGCCTTATAAATATGTCCTAATAGTTCAACGCCAGCATCAGTAGTTGAACGACCCCTTGTAAAACCAAACTGTTTGCTATGTAATAATTTATGTTTATTAAAAAATCTTTGCATTTGGTCTAAAATTAATTTCTCAAAAATTTTACTAAAGGTAGGTAGTACAGAAATATGTCAATAATTTGTGGGGTCTGATGTATTATCTGATTTAAACAAAGGTATTATTTTACTATTTTTCATAAGGTCAGGAAACTCCCCATCTATACTATTAATATTATAAAGCTGCAGAGTTTGTTTGTTTGTTTGTTTGTTTGTTTGAACGCGCTAATCTCTGGAACTACTGGTCCGATTTGAATGATTCTTTTAGTGTTGAGTAGTCCATTTATCGAGGAAGGCTATAGGCTATATTTTTTTTTAATCAAAATTAGGGATCCGTAATAAAATTGCTATTTTGTAACACAAGGTGTAAAATCGAAAACCTATTTTTGCGTGCGCTGCAAAAACTATTGACAATAGAACAAAATGATTACTACGGGTTTGTAGAGCCCATTAAGACCTACAAAAAAGTCCGCGAGAACATATATCTAGCTATCATGGTTTAATCACAATAACCGATTTTGTGTTCAAAATAATTATTAAATCGTCTGAAGAAAAAAAAACTACGTTAAATATGTATCGTAATATTAATCTTTATCGAAATTAAGCATTATGTTATCAAGAGTATTTATGAAGAAGTAAAATACTTTTTGTTTCATCTCAATCGGATATTTCGTTTAAAAGTTATCACGTGTGTAAGATGTTAAGAGTTGGTACCTATTAAGGAGTTATGGGCCATAGAGTTTTTTATCTATACTAGGTACTAATAATAAAGCTGAAGAGTTTGTTTGTTTGAACGCGATAATCTCTGGAACTACCGGTCAGATTTGAAAAAAATCTTTTTGCATTGATAGCCCAATTCTTGAGGAAGGCTATAGGCTATTTATTTAACATCACGCTATGACTCTTAGGAGCCGAGCAAAAAGAAAAAAACTCAGAGTGAACGGTAAGCGAATACGAAGTGTTGCGACGCGACGGGGTGGGGGTACAAGAAATTTCACGCGGACGAAGTCGCGGGCAGAAGCTAGTTGTCAATACAACTATTAAAGATAATAGCTAGAGTAGGCGCTACAATGTCAATAATAGACTTGGCTACTTCTACAGAATTACCCCACAGATCTGCAGTCTTTTTTACATTTAAAGTGTGAAAGGTTTTAATTATATCTCTACAGGTAATATATTCAAAATTATAGTCGGGGTGGGTCAGTTCTCGATTAAAAGGGCTTTGTTATCGGCATAAACTTTAATAAAACACTAAAATACTGTACATCAACATCACACAAGTTAAAACGTTCGCCATTCTCTCTCAATTCTACCAACCTTAAAACTACAAAAACTACTAAGCCAATCAGCGGCCGAGTAGCGGCGCGACGACAAATCCGTGATTGGTCGACGCGAGGCGCGGGAGCAAACATGCTAGCGCGTTGGCGAATATCGGTCGGGCGCTTTACCTCTATTGGCCCTCTTACGTCCAGGAAAATGGGAGCGTTCGGAAACGTCTTCCGCTATAAAATGAAATTCCGAATCGCAACCATTAACATTTTCCTTAAGCAAAGACTCAGCAACAGAAGGTGATGAGTTTAGTGATTTAGTAGTTGAAACGGGAATATCCGAAAAGAAATTTTCAAATGCCTCGGCGACTTGTGTGTCTGATTTTATAATGTTGTCATGAATAGACAGGCTGTAGTCAGTATTTCGGTTACTAGATCTTCCCGTTTCACTATTAATAATATTCCAAGTCGTTTTAATTACATTACTGCTGTTTTTATTAACCCCCGACGCAAAAACGACGGGGTGTCTGTCTGTGGCATCGTAGCTCCCGAACGGGTGAACCAATTTTGATTTAGTTTTGACGTGACAACGTCTTAAATTAGGTTGCGACTGGGAGTCACTTATGAAAAAGTGTAACGCTCGGTAACGTTACGATGAGTCACCGAACGAGAGAGAGGCCCGCCGAATGCCTTGCGTCTCTCTCCCACTCAACTATGATCGGATGATCGGTCGTTGTCACGTAAAATCTTCGCCCGTAAAACCGACTTTACAGGCAACCATTTTTTTTTTTTGTTTGAAAGGTGTATTAGTCGGGAGTGTTCTTAGCTATGTTTGATGAAAATCGGTCCAAGATGGCCGCCGCTACAAAATGGCGGATAACATATTTTTTCACAATTTCCTCAATATGGGTAGCAAATGAAAGGGCTTCAATAGTAGAATACTATACACTATAACAAATTTTGAATCCAAGATGGCCGCTACAACAAAGTGGCGAATTACATTTTTTTTTTCTCAACTCCCTCAATATGGGTATCAAATGAAAGGGCTTGACTAGTAGAATACTATACACAATTAAAAATTTCATATCCAAGATGGCCGCCACCACAAAATGGCGAATTACATTTTTTTTCACAACTCCTTCAATATAGGTATCAAATGAAAGGGCTTGACAAGTAGAATAATTTACACTAAGTATATTGAAAGGGAATGAGGAATATTAACTACCTAACGAAATGAAAACTAAAAACTTGAAAAATATAAGAAAACAAAAAAATCTATTTGTTAAAAATTATTCTTCAACTATAAATTAATCAATATTTTTTGACGGATAAAAAACCTGATTAAACACCAAATTACCAGAATCTTAAAACGGAAGAAAATAAAAGAAATTAAATACAAAAATTAAGGAGTCCCTACAAAAAGCATGAAATAAAAAAATAAATTTGAAAAAATCTTATGGAAGTCGGGGGACCTCAGAAGCAGAATAGAAGGTGTTCCACAGAACGGTCCCCCGACTTCCATAAGATTTTTTCAAATTTATTTTTTTATTTCATGCTTTTTGTAGGGATTCCTTAATTTTATTTTTGTCTGGGGTTTTTTAAATTTTAAATTTAATTTTTTATTAATCTATGAACCCAAATAACGTGACTTGGCCATATAACACACTTTTTTAAATAATTTTGAATAATTTATAACATACAAATTGAATTCATCAGTGTTAATATAAGTCCTTTCATTGTACAGTTCATAAAGCCGTGTTCTACTTTTATGAATACCATTGTTTACACCGTTTTACGTGACACCAATATGTTGGAAGAAGGAGGCGCATGATGCTCGTCTTCAAGTTTGGCGTGGCGGGGTCGACCTATATAAGGCCCCGCACGCTCATAAAAAAAAAAAAAAAAAACGTCACTTAATCATAACCATCAGTCATTAAGCACTGCCGCACCGCTTCCAAACTTTTGTTTATGTTTTCTGAAAAAGTGTGCTATTTAGAGATTTCGTTATATTTTTCTTGTACAGATTTTTCTCTTTGCAACCTTCGGAGATAAGGGGGGAACGGTATTTTTTTTACATTTTTCTTCTAAAGTCGAAAACTATGCAGCGCAAAAAATAAATTAAAAAGGTTTGAGAATGTGCAAACAGCGCTCTTTCATATGATACCCCACACGTCCTAGTATTCCCACTTCGAATTTTTCAGAACCCCTTGCAGTCCCAATTATGGTGGTCATGTAGGTGATCCACCGGCATGAAAGTCCCGGAAAAAAAAAAAAAAAAAAGAAAAAAAAAAAACCATACCCGGTGGGGGAGGGGGGGGGGGGGGGGTATTTTAATTTTGCCGAGAAAATTTCTTGTAAAATTATGCGAATGTTTGTCAATTGATTCTGTTCGTGTATTAATTTTTAAATTTTATTCGCGGGTTAGGGTCGCTCAGGTTAGGTTCGCTCAGGTTAGGTTCGCTCAGGTTTTTTTTTTTTTTTTTTTTTTTTTTTTGTTTTGGCAGGAGTGGGAAATCCTCATGGACGCCCAGGCTGCCTCCTTTAGGAGCCAGTTTGGGCAGTGCCGGACTCTTACCGGCTAAAACCACACTCCTGCCTTACAGCGCCCCTCTGACGTGATCAGAGACCTTTATTACTTTACATCATATTTACTTTCCTTTACTTTTCTAAATTATAATTATATATATTACGTTTCCTATTTTAACATTTTTATGGGTCTTTTACATGTTCAATATCCTTACATTTAACAACATTTATATTTTCTTTTTCTTTATTACTATAACATAGTCCATCTTACACTCTAAATTGCTTGTTACTCTAGATGCATATCAATCCTGCTGAAATGGTGTACCTATTCCAGCAAAATTGATATGCATCTTAGTCTGAATATACATGATTGTTGGTTTATTCTAGTTACTTACTACAGTTTCAAACATTTTCAACGACTTGAGTAATTATGCTACTGTTATATATTATATGCAAATATGAATCCTAAGCATATTCGTTTACTTATTCCTAGTAATAGTCTTGCTAGCTATTTTTATACAGAAACCAACAAACTTGTTTCTGGTATCTTTGTTTGCAATTAGTGCACTCAAATTTGCCGTCGTTACCTCAACTCCTAATTCCTGCTCAATCTCATACCTCTCCCGACAGTAAGCGGGGCAGTCCGTCAGTACATGTACTACAGTTTCCTGTTTGTCAGAGTCACATATGCACGATGAGCTCTCCTTGCACTTAAACCTGTTTAGGTATTCGGAGAACCCACCGTGCCCTGTCAATAATTGGGTAAGTACTCCTGTAGGTTTCAGTGCTTTAACTATACTAAATGCTTGTATGGCATCTGGGAAAAATATTTTCGTCACGCCGGCTGTTTCTTCAGATCTGTATCTCCGATTCCATTCGTCAATCGTGTCTGCACGAATCTGCCGCTTGACGAATGAAATCGGGCATTGGTCATAATCTGGCCTTGTTTTTGTAGTAAGGGCGGCGTCCTTAGCCAGCTGGTCTGCTCTCTCATTGCCCTCCAGTCCTGCGTGGGCTTTGATCCAAAAGAGTTCAACTTTTTTGGATCGATCCTTGCACTGTCGCAGGTTTTCGCGAATTTCGACTGCGAGGGGATGGAGAGAGCGGTGGTTGGTGACCGCTTCCAGCGACGACCTGGAGTCGCTATATATGCCGAAACTGTGTTTTGGACTTCGCAAAATTTCCCTTGTGGCCTTGCATATAGCCAGCAGTTCAGCCTGGAAGACGGTACAGTGGGGCGACAGCTTAAGTTTTTGGGTTTTGGTTTCGGCATCATTGCTCCAATGAGACAATGATGCCCCAACCTTGCCCTCGACCTTGCTGCCGTCCGTGTATATCCGCACTGCTTGAGTACAGTGGTTGTTGTGTTGCTCCTGGTCTGCCAGGCATATGAACTGAAGGCTTATATGTTTGGCTGGGTGGGGAGTTCTGTCAAACGCGGTACGTCGCTCAACCTCCTTATCTCCTAATGCTGGCCGAGGTACCCCCCTCCTTGCCTCATACAGGGCCGCTGCCTCTTGTATTCGGAGATCAAGGGGAAGTATCCCAGCCAGCACCAGTGCCGAGTTCAAGGAAACTGTACGGTAGGATTTGCACAGTTTCTGTGCAAATCCCCTTTGGACCGCATTTAGCTGTTTGCGCACCGTCAGCTTTTCGGCTGCTGGTGCCCACGCACTTGCCGCATACAGGATCGTCGGTTCGACTACTGCCGTGTAGATGGAGCGTATGACATCCGGATTGAGTCCCCAGCTGATCCTGGCTGCCCTCGACAACTGCTTGTACAGGTTTAATGCCTTTTTGCATACATTAGATGCATGGGCATTAAATGTTAGCTTGTCGTCGATGGTCAGCCCCAGGACTTTGATTTCCCGCGACATACCAATATCGACCCCGCCCATGCTCAGCAGCGGGGTGTCATATTTAAGTTTCCGCGTGATGACCATCGCGTTCGTCTTTTGCGGTGCGAATCTTAACTTATTTTTGACTCCCCACTGGTGAACATACTCGAGAGCGTCATTGGCACGTCGCTGGACTTCCGTCGCTGAGTCCCCATCGAACATCAAAACTACGTCGTCTGCGAACGCTTGGCAGTAGTCTCCCCTTTGTACCAGGCCTTTGAGTAGGGGGTCGAGTATCAGGTTCCAAAGAATAGGGCCCCCTATCGATCCTTGCACACAGCCTTTGTTTGTTGCCCTGGTAACCTCCTGCCCCGCATATCTCACCCTGACCCTCCTGTGTTTCAGGTAACTGTCCATCACTCTTCTGATGTTCACCGGACATTTAGTTTCTGCCAGCCTTGTTTTTATGGCCGGCCACCATGCGCTGTCAAAGGCTCCCTCTATGTCCAGTGATATTTCAGTCAGACGGTAGACAGCAAATCGGCCGCACGCATACGCTTCGCGACTCAGTGTACGACTAATTACCTGACTACGATTCTCAAAGTTTTCAACACCTACACAAGATGTTTAAGTGCAAGCGTTGCCAAGTTGAGAGTAGGGACGGCGCTAAATGCGTGGGATGCCTGGGACAGTTTGACTTTCCCTGCGCTGGCATAACTGAGGGAGGATGGAGGAAATTGGGGGATCGCAAGAACACGTGGAAGTGCAGTAATTGCAAATCCTCGGCAGCATCCAGCCCTCGCCCCGCAACTGGAGCTGCTGCTACGCCCGTAACAGCTGACATGGATTCTATTATGTTAGAACTGAAAGCTCTCTCAGCGCAGATGGACAACTTGCCTGCTTTAATGGAAAACGTGAAAGCTATCCAATCGGAACTGGCGGAGCTTAAGTCGATCAGATCGGAGTATTCCAGTCTTAGAACAGATGTCGAGTTTCTGGACCATTCGGTGGAGACATTAGCCAACAAGGTGTCGGGGTTGGAGAGTGAAGTGGACTGCCTTAAGAAAACTAAGGAGGAAATGGAGGCGTTACATGATCGATGCTCCAAAATTGAAGATCTACATCGCGAAACTGAGCAAAGGTCAAGAATGAACAACTTAGAAATTAAGGGTGTTCCATCTACCAACTCAGAGAATCTGTTCGCGATCATTAGCCGGATAGGAGATATCATTGGATGCAGTATCCCTAAAGAACAGATAAACTTCATTGCGAGAGTGCCGATGCGAAACAATGAACAGAATAAAAATATTATTTGCTCAGTTCATAATAGATACCTCAAAAATGATTTCGTGGCCGCTGCGAAAAAACTTAAAGCATCTATAACTGCAAGCAAGTTGGGTCTGCAGTCCGACAGTGTCATCTACGTCAATGATCATCTAACTTTTGAGAACAAAATGCTATTAAACAAAACGAAAAAGCTTGCTAAAGAACGAGGTTTTTTATACACTTGGGTAGTTGGTTGCAAAATCCTTGTAAAGAAAAATACCACTTCTCCAACCCATCATATAAAAACGGAACAGGACTTAAAAAAGTTTCTGAATTAAAAATGCTGTGTCAATTTTATAATTTGTCGTACTTGTATACTCGCACGCATTGCGCTAATAGTTTGAGAAACACTGGTGCCATTTTTTTGTGCGCATTCCTTTACCGCTGCCCTTTTGTTCTCTTATCGCTCGTTGTTGACCATAGCTATTTTTCTATTGATTCCTATTTGCATGGGTTTAAGGTTGTAATCGGCTTGATCTCGCTCAATTTCTTAATGTATCATAATTTATCTTTTTGCTTTAAACTGAATGTACCTCACATTACAATTTCTATTGAAACACTATTAATTATTAGTCTTTCTGTTTGCGATGTCACCTATTAGTGTGTTTTACCAAAATGTTCGGGGATTGCGTACAAAAACGTTATTATTCTATCGTAATGTGTGTGTTAATTTCTACGATATCATTTGCTTAACTGAGACTTGGCTTATTGAGGGTATTAAAGACAGTGAATTGTTTGACGACCGTTACATAGTGTGGAGGCGAGATAGAAATTATTCTAGCACGAAACAAACTTTGGGGGGTGGTGTGCTTATTGCAGTGCGACGTGAACTTATCAGCGAACTCCGTAGTGAATGGTTCTCCTCTGCCGAGGACTTGTGGGTTACTCTTACCCTACACAAGAAAAGACCGCGAGTGTCATATAAAATGCATGTTTGTGTAGTGTATATCTGCAACCAAAATCTTGGCCACTCCCAAGCAGGTCAGTTAACTAATTATTCTAATAACCTAACAGATATTGTTCAGAAGCATCCGGCTGATAAATTTTTAGTTCTTGGCGATTTTAACCTTCCAAATATAAACTGGGAACCAGATGCTGATGGTCAGTCTGTTTGCCCTAGTAATATCCAAGGTCATGTTCAGGTCAATTTGTTTGATAACTTTACAGTCTGCAATATCTCGCAATATAATTCGTACGTAAATGTAAATAATAAAATACTAGATCTAGTTTTATCTAATAGCGAGGTTTCAGTGGCAAGTTGCGCCGATCCTCTGGTGCCGGAAGATCCACACCATAGGGCTCTCTGTGTGTCTGCTGATTTCGTGGAACTTCATACTCTGCCTGCGCGTCCTCGTATAAAATTTTTATATAGATCGGCCGACTATACGGCCATTAATCACCGGCTAAGCCAGATTGACTGGCTCAACGAAGTGAGCACTAGGACACTCGAAGATGCCGTATCGTTTTTCTATGACACAGTCTATGAACTACGTGATTCTTTTGTACCAATTAAGACGGTGGTTCCAAGCAGCAGATACCCTCTCTGGTTCAAACAGCCACTGATAAAAATTTTAAAAGAAAAAGCTAAGTACCACGCAAAATTTAAGAAATACGGAAACCTGTCTGATCATGAGTCTTTTGTTTTGCTTCGACAGCGTGCCAAGGAACTTGAAAGTGAAATGTTTAGCCGCTATATTATAAAAATTGAAGAAGACATTTTTAAGACCCCCAAAGCATTTTGGTCGTATGTAAAATCAAAAAATCAAATCAATGCTTATCCCTCCTTACTTAAATATAGAAACATCACGTCAAGTATAGGAGAGGATATCTGCAACATGTTTGGCGACTATTTCTATTCTAATTTTCTCAGTTCTGCTAGTGGTATCAACGGTGACGACAATCTTTCCACTGACCAAGCGCAGGGTTCAAACATGCATTTGAGTGATATTGTTTCGGACATACATTCAGTCGAAGTTAATGAATTAGAAGTATTCAATCTACTTAAAGGAGTTGACTTATCTAAATCTGCAGGACCAGACAATATTCCACCAGTTTTTATATTCAACTGTGCCAAAAGTCTGACTCCTCCTCTTTCACTTCTATTCAGGCGGTCCCTAAATTTAGGTGAGGTACCTACAATTTGGAAGTCGGCGTTAATCACTCCGATCCACAAAAAAGGCCCTAGAAACCTCGTGGAAAACTACAGGCCCATATCCAAACTATGCATTTTCGCTAAAATCCTGGAAAAAATTATTTACAAGCAGCTTTATGCTTGTCTAAAACTAAGCATCAGTGACCGCCAACATGGTTTCCAACGAGGTCGGTCCACAACCACCAATCTCATTCTTTGTGGTGACTACTTGACTGAATGCATGGCTCATCGCACACAAGTAGATGTAATCTACACAGATTATAGCAAGTGTTTTGATCGCTTGGATCATGCTATACTTCTGCGTAAGCTATTGGCTATAGGTATCAGTGGTAATCTCTTCAGGTGGTTCTCATCTTATGTGGCCAACAGATGTCAAACTGTTGTTCTTAATGGGTACACATCGAGAACTATGATTACCCCCTCAGGGATTCCACAGGGATCGCTTTTGGGACCCTTGTTATTCAACATCTTCATCAATGACGTCTCTTCATGTTTCGCTAACTCTACAGTTCTTTTGTTTGCGGACGACATGAAGATTCTAAGTGAAATCAGAACTAACGAAGATGCTGAACGTCTCCAACATGATCTGGACAGATTCCAAGAGTACTGTGCGGCCAACCGCTTGGATCTAAATGTCTCGAAATGTTATACATGTACCTTCACTCGTAAACCTAAACCTATTCTTTACAATTACAAACTAGCCAACACTCCGTTAGCCAGAGTTAATACGATTAGAGATTTAGGCGTCACTTTTGACTCGAAACTTCTTTTTGACACACACATCGATAATATTGTTAAAAAAGCTTCTAAGGCACTAGGTTTCATCATGAGGATATCAGCCGATTTTAAAAATATCAAAACACTCAAAATTCTTTATTGTGCTTTTGTACGCAGTCATCTCGAATACTGCTCACCAGTATGGAATCCTGTTTATAACACTTACGTCAATCGCATCGAAAGTATTCAAAAGAAATTCTTGAGGTACATTCAGTTTAGATCCAAAACCTATTTGCCT
>OY720398.1:21511108-21512857 GCA_963082905.1 Oligia fasciuncula
CGCTGTTTGTGTTGCTGCTGGTTGTTGTAATGTAGTTGCTAGTTGTTGGTTAGTGTTTGTGTGAGAGGTTTGTGCTATGATGGGTGTTGTTGTTGTTGTTGTGGTGGTTGCTGGTGTGGTGGTTCGTGGTAGTCGGTTTCGACTAGACAAGGTTGCGTCCGTTTTGTTAGCCCCTGCCGCGACCGTAGCAACTTTGCTCGCGAATGCCAAGAATGGTGTCCTAGTAGCCGGTCTCCCCATGATGGTGTGGAGTGTAGACTGGCTTAGCTGGGTTTCTAGCTTTACTTCCAGCTCCATTCTGTCGTGGGCGAACCTAGGGCATTCGAAGAGCAGGTGCCAGACCGTTTCTTCGCAGCTGGGGTCACAGACGCACGAGGGACTATCTTTGAGATGGAAGCGGTGGAGATACGCTGAGAATCCTCCATGTCCTGTTAGGACTTGCACGTGGATTGGTGTGAGAACTGCGTCTCTAAGTGTCCTTTTCGCCGCTAGGACGTCTGGGAAGAACACCTTTGTGACCGCTCCTGTGCTTGAGGACTCGTATCGCGCTTGCCACTTCCTTATAGTCTCCTCCCGTATCTTCCTCCTCACGAACGATACGGGGACCTTGTCGTAGTCTGCTGTCTCTTTCGTTAGAGCTGCCTCCTTTGCCAGCTCGTCCGCTCTCTCATTTCCGGCAGTTCCCACGTGGGCCTTGAGCCAAAAGAGCCTCACATCTCTGCCCTCCTCTCTGATCTCACGGACGCTTCTCTTAATTTGGAGTGCCAAGTGGTGAGTGACAGACGGTCTCCTCAGCAAGTCAAGTGACGATCTTGAGTCGCTTAAAATGCCTACGGAGGCCGCCCTGGACTCTCTCACCATCCTGACAGCTCTGAAGAGAGCGTACATTTCCGATTGGAAGACTGTGTTGTGAGGCTCCAAGCCAAAGGTGCTGGACCTGGTCTCCTTCCCGTTTTCCCACCAAGTTAGGGCAGCGCCGACTTTCCCCTCTATCTTGCTGCCATCGGTGTATATTTGGGGACCGATTACTTGGTGGGTTTCCAGGGTTTCGGGAGTCAGGTCCTCTAGGCGCGTGTACTCTGTTGTTGTGAGTAGCGCTGGGTGAGGATTCTTGGAGTGGTGCACGTCGCACTCCAGCTCACGGCCCGGTGGTATGAACTCTCTGGAATGTCCTTTCCTGATCTTGAATAATGTTGCTGCCTCGATTACCCGGAGGTCTAGGGGGAGTTGGCCTGACAGGATAAGTGCCGATGTCAGAGACACCGTGCGGTATGCTTTGCAGATCTTCTGCGCGAAGCCCCTCTGCAGTGAGTCAAACTGATTTCTTGTCATCAGCTTCTCTGCTGCAGGGGCCCACGCACTCGCTGCATACATCACGATGGGCTCTATCACCGACACATATATCGTCCTAATAATCTCTTTGTTGAGACCCCAGGTCACCTTCGCCGCGCATGCGAGCTGCTTGTAGATGTCTGCCGCCTTTTTACAGGTTGCAGACACGTGCGCGTTGAAAGTGAGTTTGGAGTCTATTGTGAGGCCCAGCAGCTTGACCTCTTCGACCAGGTCCAGCTGCGTGCCCGACATGTGCAGTACCGGAATGTCGTACTTCAGCTTTCTCGTTAACACCATCGCGTTGGTCTTGTGCGCGGCGAAACGTAGCTTATTTTGGACGCCCCATTCCGATATTATGTCGAGCGTGCTGTTGGCTGCTTGCTGCAGGGGACCGGCTGGGTGTGGTCCGAGAAAACT